>SRMA01027107.1:27591-44770 GCA_007224835.1 Danionella cerebrum | reverse complement strand
AAAAAAAAAAAACCCACAACGCTGCTTTTGAACTGACACTGAACTTTCATTTGCGCTAAGTACATAACATCAGGCAGTGGCTTGTGCATACAAAAGTTCTTTATCCGCTCATAAATAACAAGGAACGGCTGATTTCACAAAATGTAGTTGTGGAAAAAGTAAGATAGTTGACTTTGAAATTTAGTTTAAGTGAAAAGTCTGTCCAAATAAAATACTCAAGTACTGTAACGAATTGCATCATCGTTTTCTGCCCATCACTGTTAATACCGTAATTTCTGAGTCAATTATATTTAGAGTTCAGCGTTTTCCCATAGACCTCTATTGGCCGGAAATCATCCTGCAACCAGCACCATGCATGGGGGCCATCACTCCACCGTCCATGTGAGACACAGCTATTGAATTTATATATATTTACACTTGAGTCCAGGTGGTGGCGGTAATACACACCAGATACAAACTGACAGAAACACAGTAGCAGCAGAAGAAGAAGTCCGCTCTAGTCTACCGTCTGTCTACGCGCAGAGCTATGGACACATATCTGTGTTCTACAGGTTGAAGAATGACAAGTGTATGAAAAAGCAGCTAAACGGTGATTTGGGGTGCCAGTCTTTTGGTATGAAACCAGGTTTTATAGTAATCGTATTTAATAATCGTCTTCGAATATATTAGTCGTTTTCGCATATAAGTTCCTAACTTATCCCAACACTGAAACCTTCGAGGTAACGTCACTTTAACAACGTCACCAGAGTTTAACGAACTAAAGTTAAACTATACTATTTATATTTTATCCATGTTCTCCTAGAAGAGTTATAAGTGACCCTTGATACTGAGGTAGGAACACACGGTTCTGTGTCAAAGGTAACGTTTAGCTAAGTTAACATTTCGTCCTGTGTAATCAGATCCAAAGTGAAGTATTTTTGTAAAATACTGTTTTTTTTATGTCTATAACCCATAATAATTACAATTGAAATCAATAACTTGATCATTTACTTGATCTAAACAATAATTTTCCAGTGGTGGTTAAAGGACAAGTTCTGAGTTTATCAATAAACACCCAAGACACAAGTGAATATAGTCCAATGACAAAATGATAAACTTTTGTTTATTATTATTAATATCAAAGCAGCTCATTCTTGGAACCAGGGCAAAACTGGATGCTTTTGTCCTTCAGGATCATCATCTCTGAACACAAACGCAGAAGGAAAACTAGAGGAGACTATTGGTTCGAATCCCAGTAGAGCTAGTGGTTACTGATTAAATTTTTCAGTTTTAGTTAGATAATGATCTTCCTTAAATTATATGATGGCAGTTAATAAGGCAATTGTCGAGTTAAAATACTGTGGAAATCGGCAAATCTGTTGATGCCACATATTGGACTGAAGGTGTTGCTCACAAAGTGTTTTTCGGTTATTTACCATCTTTCAGAATTTGGATTAAAGCAGTTTTAGGATTCATTCAGTCATTTTTTTTTCTTTCTATGTATAGACATTTCTTCTGACATCAGGATTACTTTCAGAAGCCCTTTACACAAGCCTCTGATCTGACAGTGCTGTTATCATGCTGGCTCCTGTAAGGTACAGACGTTTCTGATGTTCCATCATTCAACTTGTGGGTAACTTTTTGAAGCTAATTTACCTGTAGTTTTCAGACTTTTTATCTCTGTTTATGATTTTGGCAGGAAGTGTTTGCTAGTGTTTTATCAGTTAAACTGATTTAGGTTATTGCAATGTATCATTCTACCAGACTTTAACCATTTGGGTTTTAAAGGTTATGCACATTTACAAAGCATTACAAATATCCTAAAGTCCTAAAGTACCGTAGCTTTTTTTTTATATCAACGATTTTTTACTTTGTTTAATCCTTCTTTTTACGTTAAATGTTAATTATTCTACTGAATACGCAAATAAAATATAAACATCTAAAGTTTGTATAATGCTGTTGAAGGGAATATATAATAATATATTCCAGAGAAGACAGGAGAGGGCTTGAAGTCCAAATATTTACTAAGAGCTTCATGAATAACACATTACAGATATATCTGGGTGAGCTAACTGCATTACACAACAGCAACGTGTGACACTCCCGTCGCAATGCGTTAGTTGTCACACCCCTTCCTTGTGGCCTGGCCTTATATATGTTCTTAAAAATGCAAATTAGTTGGGGCGTAGTTCCGTTTGCGTCGGGCCTTTGGACGTGAGCCGTTCACTTCCTGTAATGGTGGACTGTCTTAATCCTCTGCACAGAGAAAAAGGCACTCGGGGTGATAACACAGGTCTATAAAAATATCCTATTGATTAAATTCAAGTAACAAAAGAAATACACAATTATCACTCACTTATTTTTCAGTTTAATATTACACTTAATACTCAAATAATTATAACATAATACACCACATAGTTAGAGAAAATAAAACTGTTGGGAGATACCTAAATTATCCTTCACTGTACATTCATAAATTATTACAATATTCACTGCTGTAAGCAACTTGCTTTAGGCGATTGCATTCTTTTAAACTTTTCGAAACAATATTTATAGTTGAACAATGTGTTACAAGTAAATTTGACATCTACGCGGCATATCAGCAAAATAAAAATCAAAACGTCTTGACGAGTAAACATTTTATTTGAACTCTCATTGGTTCAGTCTGTGTAATCACGTAATTGAATGCGCGTTCACGCAGAGGGGAGTCGAAAAATGGCACAACCCCGGGATGCTTCCTCTTTAAGTGCTCCAACATGCACGTTGTGCTCCCGTGAAAAGCAAGTTCCGCCTCGCATGTATTGCACACGACAGCATTTTTGGTTAAGTAAAACTTTCCCAGACCTTACTCGTTCAGATTCGTTTGCACTCCATCATAATTCGCGCTGAGCTTTCTTCTACTGCAGTAGCATTCGTTAGGGCTGCATCACACTCTAGCGCTACAGCGCCATAACGCTCAAATCGCGACATGTGACCCTTACATTAGGTCACATGACATCAAACGACTACTCGACAACACAAATATTTGTCGAAAATTTTATATTGTCGACAATGTCGACTAATCGTTTCAGCCCTATCCAGAAGTTTTCCGTTCAAGGTTCGCTGGTGACCTTCCTGCAAGGAGTTTGCATGTTCTCCACGTGCTTGCATGAGTTTTTCTCCGGGTTCTTCCAGTTTCCCCCACAATTCCAAAAAACATGCATCAGGTTAATGGAACGATCTAAATTCCCCTTAGCTGGCAATGTGCGTGTTGCCCTGCGATGGACTGGCAGCCCATCCAGGTTGTACCGCCGCCTCTTGCCCAAGGTACACCAGCAGACCCCCGTGACCCCGAAAGGGAATAAGTGTGTTAGAAGATGAATGAAATAAACATAATTCTTGGAAGAAAACACTTTTACTATTTGGCCTTGCCACATTCAGGTTTCACAAGTCTGAAGTAAGGCACTGAAATTCATAGTAGCATGACTCCACATGAAACTACTACCTTGCCATATTTAGCTATCTTGGCCAATCAAAAGAATTGTAAAGACTTTAGTTTTTTCCCCCTGGAATAGTTTGTTTGGAAACAGTGATTATTTTAACGTTTTATATGCAATACAAATCATTCAATTCAGTCTTTTGTCCAGGAGCATTAGTCTGTTTTCAGGATTACAAAGGTCTTGTCTCTGTCGGATCGTTCTACAGGTCGATGAGCACTGAGAGCAAGATGCGTCCTCTACTTAGTGTCCAACCCAGTCGAGGTCTAGTGGATGAGAAATTTCAGATCATCATCAAAAATTTGTGGCCGAAACAAGAGGTGACTTTGCATGCTCTGCATCGGTCAGAGGACAAGGACTTCTGGGAGGCCTTTGGACACTACATCAGTGATGAACAGGGGACAGTGAGTGGTGCGTAACACGATTATACAACTTTTACTGCAGTATCTATTTGCACATAGTCACAAACTAATATGAAATTGTGTCCATATTGTTATGATGAATGTAACTCGGATTTCTTTTTACCAGTTGAGCTTTCATTGCAACATACAAACACAAAATGTAACAGTAACAGGTACTTTTCCTGTAAAAGATATTATGTAATTTGTTCTAAATAAATTGCAATGTTTCATTTAAACAGCAGTTTTGACTTGAAGTTTTCACTACAATTTGGTGATTAAACAAAGGGTTCTAATATTAGCAAAATTAGTAAAATCCAAATTATAATTGTGCAATGATCTTTTGTAATGTTTTTGTCTTGGAATAATTTACTGGAGAAGAAGTAAAATTTCAACAGTGTAGAATTGTTATTTGTGTGTATTAACTCAATGCAGTGGATAGAGACGAAAGCCTGGGTGGCACCTATGAAGGAACAGAGCAGATGGGTCTACTGTGGAGCCTGAGGCCGGTGCCGGGGAGTCGGCCTGCTCTTAGGTAAGATTCATGGTGCTTGGAACTCTCTCATACTGCTTAAGGCGGTTTCAGACTGCATGATTTAAGCCTTGTTTTAAAGTCGCAGACAAGCACAAGCGACTGGCCAGAATCACATGCAAATCGGAGCCGCTGCACACGTGTGACAAGCGCAGTGTGAAATACCAAACACTCTCTTTTCGAGAGTCACAGGCTGCTGTGAGACATTCTGCAAGTTAAATATCTAGAGCTGTCAGCAATTTGGCTGCGTGAAATGTGTTCTGTAGGGGTGTAACCGTACGCCAAAATCTGTACGCGAAATTCTGTTCTGTACAGTGTCTTGGAGAGCTCGGTGCGGTTCATTCGGTTCGGTACAAAACAATAAGAACTTACATAATCTTTATTTTGAAAAGCTGCCAATACACAATAGAATTCTTGCATAAAATAAATAAAAGTGACACATTTGGGTGATATTTTAAATAAATTGCACTCTTTATAAAGAAAAACACATTTTTTTAAATACAAAATGAAATACTGCAACTAGTTAGGATAGTTAGGATAGATTAACCCATCCAGATTTTCTGAAGAGAGCATAGATCTGGTTATAATATCTCCAGCAGTAGAAAATGTTAGATGTGTTGCCTGCCCGATCTCCGTGGAACAATGTCGGCATACAACTTTAAATTTATCCACTCGTCTATCCCCGTTATGTATTTTAACAGAGAAGCCAAAGTGTTCCCAAACAGGAGACCGTAGTGAGGTGGGAGGGTCTTCAAGCTCTGGCTTCTCTTTCGCTTTTGATATGATTCCATTTTCCTACTCGCGCTCGTGCTCGTCACTCAATAGCGTCCGTGCGGAAACTCACCTTGGAATATTGTTCCGCTGCGCTTAATATCGCGCTAATAATAAATTTAAATTATTATAAAAATACAGAATACCGAAACGGTACGCAAGTGTCCCGAACCGAACAGGCCGTACCGAAACGGTTCAATACATACCGTGAACCGTTACACCCCTAGTGTTCTGACTAAAATAATGTCTGTGATTACCTTCAGCCAATGGGAGAGCCACATCCATGGCATTGTGAAGTTGCATAGGAATTACAAAGGAGCAGAAGGCAATATAAACAGTGGCTTTGGTTCAAAGGTGGCTTCTTTTCGGTCTATTTGGATACAAGTAATGAAATAAACATTTTGCTTGCATTTTTGATAATAATTCCAGTCTTTTTCTTCAGTCTGGCACATGTGACCTTGCACTGTTTGTCATCACAAATCAACTTAAATATCTAATGTATTTTAGGACAGCAATAAAATACCTACAAAATAGATATCACATTAATCAAACAGTAGAATGGAGATTAATTGAGGGCTTAATTTTAATATTATGTTTTGTTTCAAAAATATGTTTCTGTCTATTTCACTCAGGTTGAGGAAGATGAACGTGTGCACTCCGATGGTTTTTAGCATTTCAGTGTACGCTGGGCATCTCTCTCAGGGATTCAGTCAGATATCAGCTCTGGAAACGACTGTCGTTGAGCGCTGGTACATGGCCCCGGGTGTGGAGAGAGTGGACATCAGGGAGAGAGGAGTTAGAGGCACTCTATTTCTTCCTCCAGGTACTTGTACTACATGTGTGGATATAGCTCTGTTGAGGGGTAATTAACAAAATGTTCAAACAGACAAAAGGTATTAGCGATGATCCAAACCCACTGCAGATGAACAAGCCCCAGGGAGTCAGACTTCCCATAGAGATAAAAGCATAAAGGAATGCAGTGCTCACTAAGTGTATCTTATTTAGGTTAAAAAGCAATGGCTTAAGTTGCTCTGAAGGTGTTAGTATTAAAAACATACATCGTAAAACACTATTTGTTCTGTTGGAATATCTATAAAAAAAAATGAACTATTTGTCCTTTCTCGCATAAAAATCAGTGTCATATTTTGTTGGCACAAGCGTAGGAGTCATAAAATGAGCCCCCCTTCATATACGGGCAATGGTGCTAGCTCTGGGTCAGCAATTTATAATGAAACAATTATTTTGAAAGCAGCCCTTGCTTCCTTCTCCATCTCTCCTCAGTGATCCTAAATTATACCATAATATAACCAAATCATAACGTGTCATGATGGTGCTGTGAATGAGTCAGAATATTTAATAGTAATATTTCTATTGTTTTTTAGCATAGTTGGTAAATTTGGGACCAACCTGACATTGTGTGACTGAGTTTTAACAGTTTCACCTTTGCCTTGAGCACATAGTTTAAAAACGTGAAAAAAGCTCTACTGTACATCCCATATGTCGTCTTAAAATTAGAGTCATGGAGTTTAGAGATGATCAGATAAAATCTGTAGGAGTTGTTTTTAAAGAATGACACAAGCCATAGTGGTCTTTATGCAAAATAGCGGACTTCCTGTCGATTTTGGAAACACAATCCACACTGCTCATATTAAAGTATTGGTACCATACACATATGTGCCATATGTATTAATCTTTTTAAAAAATTGTCAGCGCACAAAAAACTGAAACTTGTTAGGTGGCGCTTTAGAGCCAATTTGACACTTTTTTGAACCACAACCAATATTTACTTGTTTTAATCTAGTTTTGAAGTGGTAATTCTACGTGAATTTTGAGCACGTTTAAGCCCTGAAACTTGCACCAAAAGCCATGCCAACACTGCAAGCAATTACAATAAGTTTATACGCACCTTCTGTGATTGAGGCCTAAATATTTAGTTTTCAGATGTTTTCCGATATCTGTCGCAGCTTTTGCTTTGGTCGTCACCTGTGATGAATCTGATGCTGTTCTCTAGAGTTTTCTGTGATTGTCCATCACCCTGAAGCTGGGTGCAACCAGTGACCTGGTGCTGAGGTTGTTTGTGTTTCTCAGGTGATGGGCCATACCCAGGAGTGATGGACCTGTGGGGAGGTGGTGGAGGTCTGGTTGAGTATCGCTCTGCTCTTCTGGCATCTCATGGCTTTGCCTCCTTGGCGCTAGAATATCTTGCTCCAGAAGAGCTGAGAACCAGTGATGTAGATATGTCCTTTTTTGAGGTAGTTCCTAATTTGTCCCTTTTTTCACTGTTGTTGTGCCTTATGTAGCTGGAAAGAAACGTGTTGTTTGACTGGCTACTGTTGTTTTTTTCTATTTCTGTCAAATTTGTAGAGAGCCTACCAGATCCTCCAAAGCCATCCAAAGGTTCAGAGGGAGCACATAGCAATGTTCGGCCTGTCTTTTGGAAGTGCCATTACATTCAGCATGGCAGCCTACTCAAACATTATCAAGGTTTTTTGGCTCCATGAGCAAAAGCATGCAAATGTTCTGACTAGGAATGTACAATAACTATCGCTACTGATAATTATTGGACCGTTATTGTAAAAAATTGTAAAAAAAATGACATAATACAGATAGTTCTGATAATTACAAGTTTCACAATAACATAGAACCCATAATAGTGAACGTAAATGGTTTGGGTTTCATGCATATTACAGTACACGGTGCATATTGCTGTTTCCTTGCCAACCGCCATAAAAACAAAGAAGAAGAGGGCCACGTCCCTCCCCCACCAAAGTAGCAAACCCGCTCGCATTAACACACTTTACTCTTCAGCGGAATTATTTGAGTTTCTGTTCGAGTATGCTCTGTTTGCATAATCCTGCTTCTGTATGCTGTCGCGGAAACGGGTTTTGCTGGATTTTTTTGTAGTTAAATAGAATGGCATGAAGTTGTTCAAATAAGAAATAAGAGTTTGTGTGTGCCACTCGGGCTGAAAAGGGACGAAAAAAGTCCATTCTGCTTCGAAAAAGTCCTGTGTAAGTGTCATCACTTCACAAGCTAATGAATCCACTCTAAATGTGTAGAAATAATGCGCTTCACGCAGTTCAATGTTCAATGAAGTCGGTGTGGGCTAACAAGCTCTCGTACTGTTTGGGAATTTATGTCATTCTAATATTTTAGGGTTCTAAAACCGGGAATGTGCTCATTCTCTCTAATGGTGTTTCGTTGACATTATTTACCTATTTCGGGTGTTTTGTGCAATGCTGGGTTGGCTAGTATAACCGCTAATATTGCTGCGTCACCATAAGGCAGCAATGCTCTCTGTAATGTTGGGTCTGTTAACAAATCTAAGTTGGTGATTGGGATGATGTCATCATAATTGATGCCAAAATTGCTCAACATTACTACATCCCTAGCTCTGGCTGCAGTATTTTATTGGTTCTTTCTGATTGCCAGCTCCAGTGCTGTGTGTGCATCAGTGGAAGTCACGTGGTTCCTGTTGATAAAAGTATCTACGAAGCCTTTCAGGAATTTAGAAAGTAAGTGGGTTTTAAACATGATGCACAGAAATGGGATTAGAATCCTGCCATAATCTAAACCTGTGCGACTATGAAAACCTTGAATAGTTTTTTTGAAAGCCTGAAAAGGTGTTTAATCTCTGCAAACAAAATTTTATATTGTAATGTTTGTTTCTCATAAGTGCAACTGCAACATGGTTATTACAGAGTTTCATCATCACATCCGCAGAGACTCAAACATCTCGTTGCACCCTTACTGTTTTTCGAATATACATTTTCAGAGTGTCAAATATGGCATGGTTCTCCCACCACATTTAGTTTGCAAAAAAAAGTTACGATGTGTCATCTGAAAACTACTGTGTGCATGTTTGAACATTATAATAGTGTCGACTATTTTAAATGACTGTAAACATCATTTTGTGAGTCTTGAGTCAGAGTTTCACCCTCACATTTTCGGTTTCAGATGGGTCACTGTTCTTCGTCTCCATTATATGTGCAAAGCAGCACGCTGTCAGTCCCAGCTCCCCTTACATGTGATTGGTCTGTACTTGGCCAGAGAAACGCTAGAAGAATAAGAGAACCTCGCTCGGGGAGGCACTTTTTTATTTTTTTTTTTTACATATTTCTCAGTGTGGGTTTCAGAATTATAGATCAAAGCTTCTAGAGAACGCTGCCAAAAAACAGGTGATTGCAAATCCGCAACTGTTCGGACGAAACGCTGAAAGGCAAGAGTTGCAAAGTTAGCTCTGAAACAGTAGCGCAATAAAAGAGTCAAAACTGAAGTTCTTTGCAAACTAAATGTTGTGGGAGAACCATGCCAAATTTGACACTCTGAAAATTTACATTCGAAAAACAGTAAGGGTGCAACGAGATGTTTGAGTCTCTGCGGAGGGGATGATGAAAGTCTGTAATGAACATGTTGCAAATAAACATTAAAATACAAAATTATGTTTGCAGAGATTCAAAACATTTGTTCAGCTGTTAAAAAACAGATTCAAGGTTTAAAACTTATTTACTTTCACATAATAAGAATACAGTATTTAAATAAAGGTGAACTTAGTATATTCTATTAAAGTAATTAATATAAGGGTAACTTTTGCTCTTACTGGGGTAAATGTTTCAGATACTCTGTCCACCTCATCATTTTGGCATCTGTTCTCTCAGACATTGACAGTAATTAATAAAAGATGAATAACAGTTATACAGTTGGTGATAGTTGGTAGTAAATAGATTAACGAGAGATATTTTATGACACATCAGTTGGATGTTTATTAGTGCTGTTGCATCAGATCAGGCTGATTTGGGATATATTTTTTTGCAGGAATATGGATAAGGTGCTTGTGAATGAGGACAACCATGTGATTCAGAGAGGCATGATCCTGCCCATTCCTGCAGACCCGTCTCTCAAAGTGGACGTGAGCATGAAACTGAGTATGATTTTGAGCTGAACTCTGTGAGTTGATGCATGTTTAACTTTAGGTTGGAAGAATAAAGTGTCCTTTTCTGCTGGTGAATGGTGGTGATGATCAGAACTGGGCTTCAGTGGAGTCTGCTGAAGATGTGAGTCGTGTCTAGTTCAATAGAACCCTTTGCTCAATACTATATTAAATTGTGCTGTATAGAGTTAAGAAGAAATTAAAACCAAACACAATGGTCAGTCTTATGGGTAGAATCCTTTTTTCACTTTCACCCTACATAAAGAGGTGGTCATAAAGGTCAAAGGTCTAGAATAAATGATGAATTAAAACATATTTAATTTAATTGTACTTTACAGATTGTTTTTTGACATTTATCACAGGCTATAAACATTTAATTGTGTTCAAAACTTGTGCAAAATAAATAGCAATCAGAAAGTCTGTAGCTGCGTTCCCATCCAGCTATTTTAATGCACATTTTGGAATATCACATTATAAAAACCCTGAAAATGTTTGAAAAATGCGTATAAAACAACAAAGCACATATTTGACTAGGATAAACTTTTTATCAGATGAGTAAAGATGTACTGATGGGAATATATAATAATATATTCCAGAGAAGACAGGAGAGGGCTTGAAGTCCAAATATTTACTAAGAGTTTCATGAATAACACATTACAGATATATCTGGGTGAACTAACTGCATTACACAACAGCAACGTGTGACAAAACTCCCGTCGCAATGCGTTAGTTTTCACACCCCTCCCTGGTGACCTGGTCTTATATATGCTCTTAAAAATGCAAATTAGTTGGGGCGTAGTTCCGTTTGCGTCTGGAGTTTTGGACGTGAGCCGTGCACTTCCTGTAATGGTGGACTGTCTTAATCCTCTGCACAGAGAAAAAGGCACTCGGGTGATAACACAGGTCTATAAAAATATCCTATTGATTAAATTCAAGTAACAAAAGAAACACACAATTATCACTCACTTATTTTTCAGTTTAATATTACACTTAATACTCAAATAATTACAACATAATACACCACATAATTAGAGAAAATGAAACTGTTGGGAGATACCTAAATTATCCTTAAGTACGTAAACTTTGATGGGACAGTTATAGAGTAAATCCCAATGCAGTGGCAATGCGTTTTTGAATTGGAGCACGATGGGGCGGCATTAATGGACTAACCAACAGATCGATTTCATTGCACAACATCTGAAATGTTGTTCTGGTCATTCTAAAATGCCTTAGATAAAGTCTTTAATCAATGTGGTTTGGGATCATCATCTCACAGAACTGTCTTGACCGGCTGCGTTCCCAAAGAGCAGTCTCCCGCCTCCATAGCGAACCTGACTCTAAATATTGCATTTCGTCCACGTGTTCATGTTATATACAAAAAAAGGCCTTCTCCTAATGCAGCAACTTACATTTTTTTTTTTTGATATTTGGTGCCTGTTTGTCAGGAAGTGACAATTTTGTTCTCTTGGACTTCTTGGACGAAAACTGCTTTATGCACCTACATTTTATTTGTATCTTTGGACTGAAACATGGTTGACTTCCAATTCTTATCCAAGGTTATCATATGGTTATTATACCGGCCCATGCCAAGTGTCAAGTAACAATGTAAAAAATTCTTTGTTCCCTTGCTTAAAGAAGAATTTTTGGTTATCTATACTTCCTGGAGAAATTATTTTTTTTAGCCTACTTTCTACATTTTACGAATCCCCTCATTACTGTTTCCTTTCGGCTTGTTTTAATTCTGCTTTGTCAAAAACATGAAAGCATCCTGATCAATTGCTTCTTCGAAAAAAAGAAAGCCTCACAACACTACAGATTATTTACTGGCTATTGACTTACGGAACTATGTGTAAACAGATTGGTTCCACTAAAACATGAGCAGTATCACATCAGACCAACACACAAAATACGAACATGAAAATGATTTTGGAGCCATTGCACGCCAATACATCTGCTGCACTCCATCGTCAGCTGCTTGGATTGCTGCACTCTTGTACCTAAAATTAAAGATCCACTCCATGTAGCTCCTGTTTAAAGCAGATGCAAAGGTGTGTAAAGGCCTTTAAGTTTTCAATGTAAATTCATTAATTACAGTCAGTGATATCAGTGCACGAAATGTTTGAGTCATTTTAGCATTACTAGTGTTCATTTTTTTTGACATCACATTTAATTGAATTTTAATTACACTGAAATGTCCATTTTCAGCATGTCATCATAGAAAATATTTAATTTTATTTGTTTTAATAGTTAAAATCAATAGTCCCATTTCTAGACAGGTGTTTTTAAAACAACAGGTCGCCAGTCCATCACAGATGATCAATACTTCTTGAGTAATGAATTTGTGTTGAATCAGGGCAAAAAAAACATATCCGTAGTTTCGCCTTTAAAACTCAGATTTTTGTAGTAAACTTTCTTTGATGGAGAGATTCTTGTGATATTTGACGGTCTGTGGATTTGATTGCAAACTTGTTAGTAATATAAAAATATAAATATATAATGTGCAACTGTCATTATGGAAGCTGCTGATGACATCAGACAGACACTGAGAGGAAATGTTGCCATGGCAATTGTTTAAAGGGAAAACTCGGTAAACAAGTTCATCTCAGCAAAGATTTGTATAATCTCCTAATTGATTTTTTTAAATAAATTGTTAACAGTTTCATTGCCGACACTATTTTATAGTTTTTATTGCTTGAAAAATCCTTATAGTGCATCCATTATCAAAGTCACTGATGTTTTAGATGAACTCTTCTGTGCTCAGGGTTCTTAGTTTAAAACAGCAGGTGAAGTACACCATGTACAATGATCTGACCTGTTCTTTACAGATTGAGCTGATGATGAAGAAAGCAGGAAATCGACACTTGCTGACGGTGCTGACGTATCCTGGTGCAGGGCATCTTATCGAACCCCCGTACACGCCTCATTTCAGAGCAACCAACTTCTTACTGCGAGACATGAAAGAGAAAAGTAAACAGTCTTGATCCATTGTCTCCTTTCCTGTGTTCAACTGTAGTCTGGTTATACTGGACATGCAGGGGAAGCTTGTACATGATTACCTATGTTCATTTTTGCAAAATCAAACCCAAAAAGGTGCAGCATTAGAGACCACAGTAAAACAGTGGTGGAAAAGGACACAAAGCAAGTACCGTATTTTTTGGCTCATAAGACGCACCGGCTCATAAGACGCACCAACTTTCCCCCCTCAGTTTTGGGGAAGAAAAAGTGTGTCTTATGAGCCGAAAAATACGGTACTTGAGTAAAAGTAGAGATACACTGGGTAAAATATCACTCCTGTAAAAGTGTACTCCTTTCAGAATTTCACTTAAGTAAAAGTACAAAAGTATTTACCTTAAAATCTACTTAAGTATCCAAAGTACTGTGATTTATTACGGCTCTAATATACCATTATTATTTCTGTCAAGACTCTTGCTTAAACAATATGTGAAAAGCCTTTGACTCTTATGAAGTTGTTTGAATGATCATGAGCTCAAAACATTTCATCTAGATTTCCTTTAGAATCAAATGAAATAACATGATTTCAGAGCAGGCCAAAATCTGAAAATTATTAAACACAGGTTCACAAGTTTTCTTTTACTATATTTACCTAAATGTCTCTGTGCATAAATATACCCTGGTTATATCAGATTACCGTAACATAAACTAGTTTCAGGAGTTTCTTCCATCATTTATTAAGAAAATCCTGCTGTGGAAATCACACTGAACTGCATTCGCGATAAGTAGATTCCACCAACCATCAACCAAAACAATTCAAAACAGACCGCACTGTTCCCTGATTGGAGCCTCGTGACCAATTACTTTTTGATCCACTCATAAATAAAAAGGAATGACTGATTCCACAAAATGTAGTTGAGTAAAAAGTAAGATATTTGACTCTGAATTGTAGTGTAGTTAAAGTAAAAACTCTCCCCAAAATTCAAATACTTGAGTAAAGTACAGATACTCGAAAAAGCTTCTTAAGTACACTTTAAGTACAATTTACTTCGTTACTGCCCACAACTGCAGTAGAATATACCAGATGCTCATCCGTCAATTCAAGAACTTTTAAACTTCAAACTCTGTGACCGTAAACTTTTCAAGTCTTGAATGAGTTGTTGGTTAATCAGCATGAACTAATGACTGACTGACCTTTGATTTTCTCTTTCTTGTTTCTGCAGTTGTGATGCTCTGGGGTGGACACACTAAGCCTCACGCAGTAGCCCAAGAGGACGCCTGGGAGAAGATTTTAGCTTTTCTAAATCAGCATCTCTACTTTTCAACAAATTCTTCAGTAAAGGCCAAACTGTAGCTCTGTTTGTAACCAGGCATGCAAGTTTGTGTAATCCTGTATTCTTTGTTTGTGAGCTCAAAACGACTCAATGTTCCTTGCAACACCTATAGTTCTTACCACCGCCCACTGACCAATATTAGCGGTTATGCTAACAAACCCAGCATTGCACAAAATACTGAAATCAGGTAATAATGTACAGAGAAACACTATTAGAAAGAATAAACACAGTCCCGATTTCAAAACCTTTACAGTATTTACATAAAATCTTTTAATCCAAACTTTGTTCATTAACTTTATCTCATGTGAACAGCACGAGAGCTTGTTAGCATACACCGACACTGAACTGCCTGAAACGTCTTGTTATTTCTACACGTTTATGGTGGATTAATTATCTTGCGAAATGATGACTAACACAGAACTCTTCAATGCACTTTGGACTTTATTTATGTTCATTTCCAGCCTGTGTGACACACAGAAAACGCCTCATTCTCATTTGAACATCTGAACGGTGGTAAACGGTACGTTTTGCACAGGCAAAAAATATGATTCAAAGACATTTTTTTACAATTAATATTACATTAAGTTACTATCGGTGCAGTGGTAATATAGAGGGGTCATATATTTATTATAAATGCTTTTAAACAATGCATAATATGGCCCCTTTATGACATAGTTTTTCTAATAAATTCCTTCTATTTTTTTTAGTAAATAAAAACATCATCTTGGTGCACCATGACAATGTTAGCGAAAATTATGAAGACCCTTATAGAGCAGGAGGAGTGTCGTCACAATGGCCAATTTGTTTGTATTCTTAGTTTCCACCAGGAGTGCTGGAGTTGTTTAAGGGGGGAAATATTTAGGAAGTACTAAAATACAAAATAAACAACCATGACTAATAAAATAGAATAACAAAACATAAAATAACTCAGTTTTCGTTTTAATAGGTAGGAGTTGCTCTGTTTACTGTGTAACCATGGCAGCCATTCCCCTGTGAATCACTCAGAAGTTCATTGGACTTGGCAGACATAGCAGGATATCAGCCATTTTGGCTTGTTTTTTTTTTTCTTTTTCAGAGTTACCTATGAAAGAGACCTGGAGCCAGAAACCTCAATAGTATCCAGTTTCAGCCACATCATGTGACTTTTACCAGTTTCAAAACACCAGTGCCAGACCAATATGGCAGAGTATGACCAGCAGGAAAGTTTAAAAGCTTAAAGCCACCTAGTTGACCTGAGTTTCAATAATATTTAATTTTAACGTACATTTTTTTTACTATTACCCATAAAATACTTACTTTTAAACAATAAAATATTCTGTGACCAAGGTCTGTGTAGATGCTTTTCTCAAATTGGATGATAAGGTTTCCCATCATTCAGCAAATTTTCAACTATCATTGTTGATTTTTAATCTCTATTCACTTTTTCCAGTTTCTTCTTTTGTTGTCTTTCTGTAAAGCACTTTGAAATGTATTCAAAAAAACTTGGCTTACCTCGCCAATAATGTAGTGTCCTATGTGTTTTTTATAGCAGTTCTAATTTGTAATTATAAATGATGCTCCACAACTTTAAATTTGCTCATAAGGTTATAGAGGAACAAGATTTACTTACAAATATATAAAATAAGTGCATGAATAAATAAAATGATGAATAAACTATTAAATAAAATAAAAATCAAAGTGAAGTGATGTTACAAAATGTACGGTACAGTGACACGCTCCAAGAATTTGTGCTCTGCATTTGATCACCCGCCCCACCTGCAACTTAACCAGTGGAGCTGGGGATTGAACCAGTAGCCGTCTGAGCACCAGTCAATCTCCTTTCCACTAGGCCACAATTGCCACAAATAATTTAAAAAAATGCCTGAATAAACGCATAAATGAAATTAATATTTTACTACATACATCTGTATTCATTTGTTTATGGTTTCAAGAATATTCTCTTAATGTCTGCTTTGGTTCCAAGAATGTTTCCAAAATGTAAGTTTTAGGTTTCCAAAAACATTCTCCTAATGCTAGATTGACGTTTCAGAATCTTTCCCCAACACAAGTTTGTGGTTGCACAATGATTTGAGGAGATCTTTGGGGATGGTTTACCCAGTCTGATAAAGCATTGATACATGTCAATTGTGATTGATTGATGGAACAGAAATGAGAAGTTTCTTACTTGAGCGAAAACCAAACTATTGTCATCCTCAAAACACATTTATATGAACATCGTTAACTCACAAAATTACTTATGTCTGAATAGAATGATCTCCGAATGCCAAGGTCATTTTAATATAAGGTGTCCCCAAAGGCTGGCTGAGAGAACTGTCAATTATGCTCAAGAAACCACACAATTAAATTATGCATAAGTTTAAAGCTCAATTCTAAACCAACAAATTAAAAAAAATATATTCAACCCCCTTAGTGTTCATGAAGGTCAAATCTAGAGATCTAAATTAGCGAAACTAGTAAAGCCAGGGGTGGAAAGAAGGAAAGCAGGAGGTTGCCTCCTCAATTGGAGAAGCATCTTGCTGCAGCCTAGGATCAACGTCTGGCCCCGCCAGGACTGAAAGTGACATAGAAGCCACTAGGGATGCAACAGTACACAAAGCTCACAGTTCCGCAGAGTTTAATCACGGTTTTTGGTTTGGTTCTGATGCTTAGCATTATTTTTATAATTGGATGCATGTATTGCATGAACAGATAAATAATAGGCGTTCATAGAATTCACTTTATTTTGCTAAATCAAACATCAATTAGCGCAGAGATGGAGTTAAGGGCGGCGTGGTGGCGCAGTGGATAGCACTGTGGCATTCCAGTCA
>SRMA01027106.1:270160-283593 GCA_007224835.1 Danionella cerebrum | reverse complement strand
GAAGCTGCGAGCAGTGATCAAAGGGCTCGAGCACCTCCGGCTCCATCACCTCTCGGTGGACAGTGAGCTGCACCAAACACTATGACCAATCCTAATTTAGAAGACGTATTCAAGAGAGAATTGTTTAAATTTGGGACCGATCAGACATTGGATGTTTACATCTTCTTAACCACCTGTTCCCTTTCAGGGTCATGGGGGTCTGATGTTGCAGGATCTCCAGCACACTTTGTGCTGAATTTTAGAAGAGGAATTTTGTTTATTTAGATAACCTGTATGTTTTTGGGATTGTGGGGGAATCAGGAGTATCCAAAGGAAACCAACGCAAGCCGCAATGGTCACAGACAAGCCTGGAACCAGCTCCACCATCCCAACACGTTCACCAAGCACCACCCAGTGTCAGGGAGTAACTTGCATGCATATAAAAACACATATGTTTATCTCAAACAGTAATATCCTGTGGCTGTTAATGAGACACAAGTAGTGCGATAAATAATATTAACATACATTATTTTTAAAAACTGCAGAATGACGACTGCAAGCAATACAGCTGCTCTCTTTTGGTCATGCATCATTGCTCACATTGCTTGCCATGTGAAATTGTGATGAGTCATACCCGAGGCAACATTGCTAATCAAAACCTTGAAGCAGTGATCTGTGAGCCTCCCAATCCTCACCTCTCTGCGTGGTTCTGAAGATAAAGTCTTTCTGAATCATCTGCTCAAATAAATGCATCTGAACTAAGGCCAGATGAAATAAAGTTTTCATTGAGTGAAGCTCTAAACTAGTAAAACTTCATTAAACACCTTGAAACACTCTGAAAGTGTAGAGTTTTGAAGTTTTAAAGAACCTGATTGGAGCATGGAGCCGTCTAACTGAACTACACTCATTCAGGACATGAACTCGGTCGGTCTACCTTGCCTCTCACTCATCACAAGCTCTGCATGAAATCCTATACCCCGGTCTCACTTGAACAGGCCACATGAATTCAGCCGTGAACTACCAGTGCACAGTTTGAGAGCCGGAGATGTGGTCCAACTGGCAAAGAAATCAAACTAACTTCATAATTACAAATTGACTGTGCAAAAAGAGATTAGAAACTTATTTTGAGATTCCCTGTGGTCTAACTTGTAATCAGCCTGCTATTGATAATTCCCAGGGAAAGCAAGGTAGAAAACTGTCGTTTGGATGTCTGTCAAAAAGACTATTCCCCAATTCTCTTTAGAAGCATATCATCCTGAAAAAGTAATTGGTAAAATATTAAATTGAGTTTCTAGGTTATTACAAAAAGGACACTTTAATTCTGTTAAAGCATCTTTTACACCCTTTAATGACATGTCAGATGGAAGATGAAGCTTACAACTCTAAACCAATGTGTATATTGTGCATATCCTAAAGTTACACTGTCTGATCACCATACAAATCAGAAACCAGAAACAATTTAGTTTTTATTAATACACTCTTTTAAAAATGTGATGGTCAAAAAGAGGGATGAATTTTCTGTTTATTAATGCTGTTCCCTGTTTGTCAATGTTAGACCCATTAAAAGCAGAAAACTTTTAATTTTCAGAATGTTTTATTTGGAATTTATTAAATAGAGAAATGTAAAGGATGCTATTGAGACACCATTGGTTTGCTTGGCACTGTGTTTTGGTCAAACCATTCATATGAGCCGGTTGGTATCTGCTCCACCAAGTGCAAACTTATCATACAGTCAATTTAATGCTTTTGATATTGATTTCGTCATCCAATATATCGTATGAAATCGTCATCACCAAAATTCTTTAAAATATTGTGATACTATTTTTAGGCCCTATCACCCGCCCCTAGCAAGTACATCTCAATCAGTTTGATTCTGCACTGAGAAACATTACTGTTGGCTTAGCCTTGTAGCCATCTTTAGAAACAGATTGCTTTGTGTTCATTTATGTCCATTTTTGATAAGGATCTTATGTAATAATATTACTTTTTACATTGTTTTTCTAGAGATGATTCCAATAAAAGCCATTTGTTGATGGATTAAGATGTTTTTGTGACTCCTTCAACCTGTTAACCCCCTCCCCCTCTTTTTAAACATAGGCCCGAAAAAGGCACACCCAAAATAAAATGGCTGTAACTTTCACATTTTATGGGTTAAATTAATGTCCTTGCTGTCATTGAAAACCCTTGCTAGTTTATCAGGAAAAAGTAAGGAACTGGATACCTGAAACAAAACTAAAGTTATAGATTCACAAACTTTATAGAAATTGTAGAAATTATCCTATTTTATTTTTTAAATTATTTTTTCAACAAGTGAATGCTTGAGTCCCTGGTGGACTTTTTGACAACACTGAATAGAAGCCACAACTGTGGACCAGTACATGACCAAAATCTGTCAAAATGGAGCTAAAAATGTGTTTTCTGAAGTGATTTTTATAAGATAATGTCCAGGCGGGCACCATTGGCACCAAATTGGCACTTGATAACCAAATGAACAAATTGATGTAAATATGCGGGGTTTTTTTTTATATATATACAAATAAATACCATTAGATAAACTACTCAATACAAAAAATATTTTTTTAAGAAAATGCAAACAATGAAAAAATAAAAAAAAAATATGTAAAACAATGTTATTTGTGACTTTTTTCTTTTATAGCAAACAAAAAGTGAATAGTTGTGCTTTATGTCTTTTTCTCGTGGTAAACACGTTTTTGGAGTACCAGCTTGGATGCATTTTATTCTTTGGACTGTTACGAGTACAATGGTATGAGACACTCGATGATTCAGAGGCTGTGTAGCTGTAGAGAGATCATAAAAGGTAGGCGTCGCCATTTTGCTTTGTTGGGACTCTTTACACAAATTGACTAACTGTTGTTGCTGTGGTGTGTTAAACCTATAATGCTTTATAACGCCTGAAACATGAGAAATTCAGCTTTCAAATGATATATAGTTTGTCTAATTGTGCTTAAAAATAGTGGGTGCGATTTACGATCTTATTGTAAGGGTCGATTTATGGCGTGCCGCAGGTATTAAGGGGTTAAGGAATTGGGGATAAATATGAGTAACATAAAGGGAAGGTAATGAAACCTGATATGATCGTGTTGTCTAATAAGCAAACTCATTCGATTTAATTACACAGAGCAAGTAAAAATAATCGCTTCTTCTCCTCGCATCACTGCAGCTCAAAGAAACATGGGAGGTCTGTTAAATACAGGAAAATATAGAACACTTGCATCGGCACTCTCCTAAAGCCTGCAGGAAGCATTTAAAGATATTCAAGCTTATTCTCAAGGCTGCTCTGGGTTTGTTTGTTTGTTTGTTTGGTTAGCAGCAGGAGGCTGTTTAATGTCGATGAGTAAGTTCAGTTCTTTTTGACTGCATTGCACTCCAATGGACACAAAACGCCTTCATGTTACCAAGTGAAAATAACTTACATACTTACAGATGGAAGCTTTCAAAGTGTGGAACTACTACGCTTTCTGATCTCTAGAATTTACAAACCTCTGTGAAATGTGCTTGTGTGTACATACCTAAATAAATACTACTATGCACTGATTCGAAATGCACAGGGTAGCTAGCAGCTAGGAACTAGCAAGGCTGTGGAGAGACTCCCAGCACCTAACAACCACTGTCTTCCGAAATGGATAGAAATATTTAACTCACAGCTGGGGGAATTACACAAAGTTCTACACACTCAAGACAAGAATCTGACTGTAACGAAAGAATCGATCAGGTAAGGATGCAGCTATTACTCTAAGAGTTTGGTGAGAATAGCCTGAAAAGGGAGAGAGGGATTAAAGAAGAGCATTTACACCACCGTTCAAAAGTTTGAGGTCACACAGACAATTTAGTGTTTCCCAAGAAAAGTCGTGAATTTCACCTCACTCTTATAAAAGCTCCTCCTACAAGTTGGCTGGATGGGCACTTTTTTATTAACATACGGTCAAGCTGCTCCCATAACAGCTCAATGGTGTTTAGATCTGGTTTAGACCCTCAATGGGGCTTAGACTCTGCTTGACAGATGGCATCAGGCAGCCTTCCAGGATCTTTACTGTTGTTCTCCCTGTCACAAATGTTCTTTTGTGTGAACCAAACACCTCAAACTTCGATTCGTCCATCCATAACACTTTTTTTGAATCTTCCCCTGACCAATGTCTGTGTTTTTTGCCCGTATTAATCCTTTATTGGCCAGTCTTAGATTTGGCTTTTTTGCCACTATACCCTGAAGGCCAGCCTCCCGGAGTCACCTCATTGCTGTAGATGTTGATACTAGCGTTTTGCGGGTACTATTTAATGAAGCTGCAAGTTGAGGACTCATGTGGCATCTATTTCTCAAGCTAGAGACTCTAATGTACTTATCTTCTTTCTCAGTTGTACCTCCCTCTTCTCTTTCTACTATGATTGGAGCCTGTTAGTGCTGTTCTCTGAAGGGAGTAGTACACACCGTTGAAGGAAATCTTCATTTCTAAGAACAAGAATAGACTGTTGTGTTTCACATGAAAATTCTCTTTTTCTGGCCATTTTGAGCACTTTATCGACCCCATGTGATGCTCCAGATACTCAACCTGCTCAAAGGAAGGTCAGTTTCATTGCTTTTCTAAGCAGCTAAACTCTTTTAAGCACTGCTATAATGATTGCACAAGAGTTATTTTAATCATCCATTTGCCTTCTGCCACAATGAGCAAACACATTATACCAAAATAAACCATAAAGTGATAGTTGCTGGAAATTTGCCTCTATACACCTATGTAGATATTGCTGCAAAAACCAGACATTTGAGGCTCCATCAAGTAATTTCCATATTAACACTGTATAGAGTGTATTTCTGATTAGTTTAAAGTTATCTTCATTGAAAAATTGTTTTTCCTTCAAAAATAAGGAAATGTTTAAGTGACCCCAAAGTTTTAAACGGTAATGAAATTACAACCTCACACATGCTAGGTGCATTCTAATCAGGTGGTAGCTGCTGCATCAGATGAGTAATGGCACCCACACTGAGTAGAGGGAATACACAACATAAGACAAATATAGATAAAGACCTAATGCATTCAAACAAGACACATGCAAAACACATTTGTTTGTGGGCTAGATTGAATGTTGTAGTGAGCCATGAAGGTCCAAAGGCCTTGTAAATAACTGATCTAAATTTTTCTCAATGATCTCAATCTAAAAGTGATATTGTTTTTTTTACAGCCATAAAGGAAAACAGGATGTAAAAGATGCCAGATTATGAATGCGTGCATATGGGCTTTTCTTGACTCGTATTTCAGCAAGTTGAGTCTTTGCAAATGGATAATAAATACAAGAAATATTCCTGACTTCAGGATTCAGATGAGCCAACAGCACGGGAGCTGGGATCTATCCAGCACTGAGTCACTAGACTGTCAGGGAGATTAATGAGATTCTAATGAGGAGACATGTTATAGTGTACGCACATGTTTGATTCAAGAGAAGAACAAATCTGAGCTTTGACTCATCTGCTGCTCTATGATAATGGGCACTTGGGAAAATTCGCATAAATAAAAAGAAGTGACCAGACACTGTCTGGTCTTTAAAGAGCTGAGCCTTCAACAAGACCATGAGGTTACTTGACACACAGGACTACAAAACTGAACGTCGATAATAATCTTCAGATACATTTTTTTTTTCAATTATACAAGACAGAACATTTGAACCTCCAAAAAAAGCACCAAGTAAACTTTTTTCTGCACACTTAACTGATTTGTACTCATACTCGACAGTCTTTGTGGTCGCCGTCACATGTGGTCTGAACTTTATCAGGGTTACAGTCTAAACTGTCAAAGGAGGGATAATGTGACACACAGTCAGGTCCATAAATATTGGAACATCGACACAACATTTTTAATTCTATTCACCAATACAATGGATGTAAAATGAAACGAACAAAATGAGCTTTAACTGTAGACCCTCAGCTTTAATTTGAGGGTATTTCCATCCAAATCAGGTGAACGGTATAGGAATTACAACAGTTTGCATATGTGCCTCCCACTTGTTAAGGGACCAAATATAATGGGACAACTTTATAATTATAAATCAAACTTTAACTTTTTAATACTTGGTTGCAAATCCTTTGCAGTCAATAACAGGCATAGACCCAATCAGACCCTGGGTTATATCCCTGGTGATACTCTGCCAGGCCTCTACTGCAGCTTTCTTAAGTTCCTGCTTGTTCTTCGGGCATTTTCCCTTCAGTTTTGTCTTCAATGGATGCTCAATCGGATTCAGGTCAGGTGATTGACTTGACCATTACATAACATTCCACTTCCTTCCGTTAAAAAAAACCCTCTTTGGTTGCTTTTGCAGTACACTTTGGGTCATTGTCTATTTGCACTGTGAAGCACCGTCCAATACTTGGCTGAATATGATCAGATAATATGGCCCTAAACACTTCAGAAATGGCCTCAACCCTCAAATGGCTATCCTCAAATGGCCTCAACGCTCGACTCTGAAGGAACTTCAACATTTTCTCGGCTTTGCCAACTTTTACAGACGTTTCATCAGAAACTTTAGCACAGTCGCACACCCCCTAACATCCATCGTTAAGAAGGGCGCCCACCGGCTCCTGTGGTCCAGTCCTGCAACACACGCATTCCAGCAACTAAAGCAATGGTTTAGCACGGCCCCCATCCTCCACCACCCCAACTCCGACCATCCCTTCATCGTCGAAGTGGATGCCTCAAATACAGGAGTGGGCGCCATTCTCTCACAGAGACAAGGGTCACCTCCCAAACTATTTCCCTGCGCCTTTTACTCCAGAAAATTAAACCCTGCCGAAATAAATTATGACGTGGGCAACGGAGAATTACTGGCCATGAAAGCAGCTCTCGAGGAATGGCGCCACTGGCTAGAGGGAGCCACACACCCATTCATAGTGCTGACAGACCACAAGAGCCTGGAGTACCTATGAACCGCCAAGAGACAAAATCCCAGAGAAGCACGCTGGTCATTGTTCTTCAGCCGCTTCCAATTTACCATCACCTACCGTCCCGGATCCAAGAACACCAAGGCAGATGCCCTGTCGCAAAAATTCGAAGACGACCAAACCCCACAAATTACCGAATACATCTTGCCTTCCAGTCTCACGGTGGCACCTTTCCAATAGGACATAACCAGGGAATTAGATTTGTTCCCGAAGCCCTGCGAATCCGGATCCTAGAACAAGTACACTCCCTGCCCAGCTCTGGACACCCCGGCATAAACACCACGGTACAGTTACTGCAGAACCGGTTCTGGTGGCCATCACTGTCAAGAGACACAATCACGTCATCCAACACTGTCAAACCTGTAACACTCAAAAGCCATCACAACAACTATCAGCAGGTCTGTTACAACCCCTCCCCATACCACAATGCCCCTGGTCACACATAGCCATCGACTTCATCACCGACTTGCCCAGCTCCAACAATCACACCACCATCCTCACCATCATCGACAGATTCTCAAAGGCTTGCCGGCTAATACTACTACCGAAACTCCCCACAGCACTACAAACAGCTGAACACCTATGTAACCTAGTATTCCTGGTATTCACCTCCCAAGTCTGGGCAGCATTTTCCAAGATGCTCGGGGTCAACATCAGCCTGACCTCTGGATACCACCCCCAAGCCAATGGCCAAACCGAGAGGCTCAACCAGGAGATAACCCGTTTCCTCCGCTCCTACTGCAGCCAACAACAGAACGACTGGAGCTGCTACCTGATGTGGGCCGAATATGCTCAGAACTCCATCAGAAAACTTTCCAGCAGCCTTACCCCATTCCAGTGCATCCTGGGGTTCCAACCTCCCTATTTGCTTGGTCAGGAGAACCCTCAAGCGTCCCAGCAGTCGACGATTGTCTACAGAAGAGCGAGGAGACATGGAACTTGGCCCATACCCATCTACAACGTGCCATCCACCGACAGAAGGACCAAGCCGACCGCTGTCGTAGACAAAACCCTGTGTACACCCCCGGACAATGGGTATGGCTGTCCACCAGAGACCTACGCCTCAGACTACCCTGCAAAAAACCATTAAGATTGAAAGACAAAACACACCAGAATCTTTTCGTCTTACCCTGCCTAACCACAACCGCTGTTGGTTTCACCGAGGATGGGAAGGAGGAGTCTTCCGACAGGGGCCCCCCGCCCATCCTAGTGGACGGTAAGGAGGCGTAAACAGTCCGAGAACTACTCGACTCCAGGCGGCGGGGAAGAACCCTACAATACCTGGTCGACTGGGAAGGGTACGGTCTTGAGGAATGCTCCTGGGTCAACGCAGAGGATATTCTTGATTACATTAGCATTCTGCTGAAACAAAGAGATAGTAAAAACTGTAAGAGATGATTTGGCAAATCATTTGGTGGCCATAAACACACCCAATATTAAGCCTTGTTTTGTTCAAAAACCAAAAGATTGTACTTTTCTTAAAAACTTGCAAAATTTTCTCCAGGATCAACATTAAGCCAAAATGCCTGAAAAATTAAGATATCACCTTCTTTTCTTTAATTAATGTACTATGTCGTTTAAACATATTTATTTGGAATGTCTTTGATGGAGGAGGTTTTTATTTGAGGAGGTGGTCTTTTTTGAGAATTAAACTATCCAGACATTGTTAGGGTTAGGGTTATTTTCTGTTCTTTTATTACATTTTTATTTTACAGTTTCACTTTTTTGTGGTCAGGGGGCTGGCAGAAGTTCAGTCTTCAGGCGGAACACCCAAGTTGGACAGGCCTAACAAAGTCAAATCCATTTCTGAACCCAGTTCAGAAAGGAAAGACCAGGCAAACAAAACCTGTTTTAACAGGAAGTGTACACACAATGCACCCTTCACATTTCTTACTGCCCCCTCATACATCCCTGTCTAGAAACGGCCCTGCAACACAATGTTTTTAGATGTGGATTGTTTGAGAGATGTAATGTAATCCGTGACACTTTATACATCTTATAACTTTCAAACGATGCAGCTCTAATGATGTCCAGCGAGTGGGAATTATAAACATTGTGTTTGGTGTAAAGTTTATTGACACTCTTGCTCAACTCTAATTCATGTTTGCCTGGCATTAAAAGTGTCTTGTTTTGGGGACAATCATAAACAGGAACAGCTTGTTTGTGTAAGTAAGATGGAATGGAATGGAAAGTAACGGATTGAACGATTGATTGATTGATTTCTAAAATACAGATGAAAAATTACATTGAGAACATTTTTCAAAAAACAACAATTACTCCTGGTGAGATTCTGTTCTACTGTCCCGGCTGCGCAATTCTAATGGAGAGTCAATGATGCATTATTCATCCGCAATTATGTTTCATTTTCCTGGCAGACTGTACTTATCAGTTCTAATTTGCACTGTATCCAGGAAGCACACTGCACTACATGCACGTATTGGGCTCAAAATCATTTCTGCTCTTGTATTTATCTGTTATAAAAGACTTGGAGATGCAGACCATATAAAACTGGATTCATAACATTATCTGCTTTATCATAGAATATCTACAGAAGAGTGCATGTCTGCTGAATGTAAAAATGATCATTTCTACACTGCATAACTTAAAATCATGCCAAGAATAATTTCACACCTGCTAGTTAGATTAAAAAAAAGGATCAATTGTTTACATAAACCAGTGTTCCCTTTCAGTAGAGACGCAGACTAGCGTCGATGTCTCGACTATTTGGGGGGTGGGGGGGGGGCGATACTGAAGGGAGGTGGAGTCGAATATTTAACGGGCAAATTGATTTGCGAGTGAAGTTGATCAGCAATTACGTTGAGCATAGCTCTACACTCATTTTGCCTTCTTCCTCGGAGCGAATGGTGGTTGCTTTGCATTTCGACGCTCTTTACAAGCTGAAATATCAATAGTTGCTTACCTCTGCGCTTGATGTGCTGCTGCTAGCCCAGATAGCTATGTCATCTCATCGCGGCACCTCTGATTCACAGCTAGAGCCTGCCAGTGTATCCAGATTTTGGCCTGTAAACATCCGTTTTTACCAACGATGGGCAAAATCCAGGCTGCAGTGGCTTTATCTCGTCGAAAGACGGTCACGAGCTATTTATGGCCTGTTTGGGCTTCAAACACGCCTGCATTGCTCTCGTGAGGCATGAGTGTTTGCACTGCAACGCTCTGCCAAACACACACTGAAGTACAGGAGGTTCTTTTTCGTGGAAGAGGACGCTTCGGCTTCTGGTGGTCCGCTGACTCGGGCTAGTTCCTCCAATGCTTCAGCTGCCGGCGCAGGGCCAGTGACGTCAGGCTACCCCTCGCGTCATCCCTGTGCCCCGGATATGCGTTCCGTCTGGTCTATGGGGGATGCCAGTGTTGCTCCGGCTTCACCGGCTTCCCTGTATGACCCTGTTGACGATCTGTTATCCATCGCAGCATCGGAAGGGGAGCCTTCTTCGGTGTCTTTGGAGTCAGAACTGCCACCCTCCAGGTTTGTGGCTGAACCGGAACCTGAAGTGACAGCGATGCTCTCTAAGGCGGCGACAGCCATTGGTTTAGAGGTGCCTTCGCCCTCTGAATCGACTCTGTCGCGACTGGATGACTGGCACTTTGGCAAGTGCCGGGACGCTGCTCCCCGCCCACCGCCAGTACCTTTCTTCCCGGAGGTGCATGAAGAGCTTACGAAATTCTGGCAGGCTCCCCTGTCTACAAGGGTCCGTAGTCCCTCCCCCTTCGCCACTCTGGCTCAGGCTGCAGCTAGGAGTTACACGGCTATTCCGCGAGTGGAGCAAGCTGTTGCGGTGCACTTGTGCCCGAACAGAGCTGCCGCTTGGCGATCGCGCCCAGGTGTCCTCTCCAAAGCCGGGAAGTTCTCCTCAGACCTGATGATGAAGGCTTACTTGGCTGCGGGTCAAGCTGCAAAATATAAATGGAAAAAAAAATGTTTTAAAAATAATTTATTAGAGCTAATTGTAAAGAAGTAAAAAAATGCTCAAAAGGACCCATTCTAAGGGTTAAAGTTATAGAACCTTAATTGCATAGCAACTCAACTAAACAGGCAAAATAAGCATTACCGGTATATGTTTTGAAAAATGCAGTAAAATAATTCCCATGACAATTGGAATCACGCAAACATTAAAAATATGTAAAAGTTTGTGGATTGGAATATTGCAGTTGTTCAAAATAATATTGAATCTTTAAATCATTACCAGATGTGAAGCCAAACTCGATCGAAATCTGTGGCCATTTAGGATAAACAAGTTTGATCAATTAAAATGGTACCTTCAAAGCAATGGCAGTGACTTTAATGTTGTGGTTTTTGGCTTGTAATCTTGTGGTGTTATAAGCTTCTCAGAGATCTAAAGCAAGTTTAAAAAAAGCAAGTTTAAAGCAAAACCACAAAGTGTTGTGAAATTGCACAGGTCAACCATATCCTCTCATCACAAGCCTACATCCCTCCATCCTCCACGGATCGGTTTCAAAAGCGACATATAAATATTGTGTGAGAGGATATATAAAATAACACTTTAACTGATAAATTTTCAAAGACCTTTCTCTGGAGTGTTGTCGGGTCTTTGAAATTACCTGACTATTCCACTTCCATCCATCCAAACTTCCTTTAAACACTTAAACATGTCTTAAACACTTTCCCCCCCTCAGCACTTGACTGGTGCAGATTGTCAGAGATCCATCTAGATAACGTGAGAGATCCGAAGTTCAAGCATCAGGAAGGGTGGCAATTATCGAGTAAACAATACATGTTCTTTTACAAAGGGAATTGAAACTAGACAAAACCCTAGTGAAGCTGTGGACTGGAATCACCTGTGACCTATATAAGAGGATGTCTGGAGCACAGCCATTATTCGGGTGAGTGTTTGTATTGAAGGTATGCTGTAAATCGCAGAGTGAGTGGCCATAAGCAAACCGAAAAAAGGAGAAAGCCGTCATGCAATTGACTGCTTGAACCAATTTTCAAAGAGTTCAGGGACAACAAAGACTGATAAATTACAAAAAAGGAGAAGCAATTGCTGCAATAAAAAATAAAAAAAGAAAACTATAGGAGCTTAAACCATACTGGCAATAGCTGAAACCTGGATTTGGGGTTGCCATTTCAATTTTGACTTTTAACTAAATCACCATTTATCCAAAATAAAAGGTTTAGCATTTTTTTAATGTGTAATTTATTAAAAATAAAATATTCACTTTAATGCCCACGATAAACCCTGCTTTGAAGTATGATGACCAGACACTCGGCTTGTGTATCTCTGTACACTTTTTAATGCTGTGCCTAGAGGAAGAGCCCCTGCTGTGAGATGCACCCCTTATTTAAAAAATGTTTCCCTTTGTTAGAGGTTCACCTTTCTCTCTTTCTCTAGGCGCGCTCCTGAGCGCGTCTCTCTCCTTTTTCTCTCCTATGCGCGCTAAGACGCGCGCCTCCCTTTTCCCCAGCTTTCCCTGCGCGCTCCCGGCGCTCAGCTGTTTTCTATTAACCTTATTAGGCCTTGTATTTAATGACCTTGATTTCTTTGCTTTGTTACGGGTTCATTGTTTGCAAGTAGTTCTGTCTCGCGCTCTGTAATGTCTGTGAGGTTTTTCTCTGCCTGTCTGGATTTATCTGTTTTTTGTTTGCTTGACGAAGATCGCCATTTAGTTATGTTTGCTGCGTGCATCTCAGTTATGTATTTTTTATCTAAGAGACTTTTTCCTTGGATCACCGACTTTCTTTGTTTGAACCGTTTCTGTGGAGTATTGAATAAACTGATTGAACCTTCCTCCTGCGTTTGGGCTCTCACTCCTTGGACTCCGCGTAACATAATGAACCCGTCAAAGAGAGACCCAGCGGGAGGAACGGCTATTTCATCTGGTATACGGCCTTTGAAGGTTTGTCCGTCTGACTCTGGAGCGGAGTCGAGATCGGATGTCACTGCCGACCATTTGGAGCAGTGGGTTTCTCGGCATCCCGACCAGGCCCAGCACGCTTGCAACCGGTCTCGACTGGAGCTGCAGATAAGCAATCCACCTCCGTTTTCTGGAGATCCCTGGGAGTGCCTTCCCTTCCTCACCCACTGTGAACTGGTTTTTTCCCTATTGCCATCAGACTTTGCCCAGGATCAGTCTCGCATCGCCTTTATTAGTTCTCTTTTATTGGACCGGGCTCGGAGATGGGCTTTCGCCTTATGGGAGTCAGGGGACTCTCGTTGTCTCGAATACTCGGAATTTCGCAAAGAGATGTTGAAAGTATTCTCTCAACCACGCTGTGAGGAGCAGGCTTCTCGAGCGCTGGCATCCTTCCGCCAAGATTCCCTCTCAGTGCAGGATTATTCGGTGGAGTTCCGCACCCTAGCTCTGCGTTGCTCGTGGAATGAAACTGCTCTTCATGCATGCTTCCTGGAGGGACTGCGTGAGGAGATCAGGGAGGATCTTCTCAATCACGAGATTCCTGATTCACTGGACTCCTTGATTAACAGAGCCATCCGTTTGGACAGCAGACGCTCTCAGCAGAGGGCTTGGCCTGACT
>SRMA01027106.1:215282-265960 GCA_007224835.1 Danionella cerebrum | reverse complement strand
TTTCTGAAAACCGTAACGTCGATGCATCGTGTTCCGGACATCACGATATTCCTGTTAGAGGTTCACCTTTCTCTCTCTCTCTCTAGGCGCGCTCCTGAGCGCGCCTCTCTCCTTTTTCTCTCCTATGCGCGCTAAGACGCGCGCCTCCCTTTTCCCCAGCTTTCCCTGCGCGCTCCCGGCGCTCAGCTGTTTTCTATTAACCTTATTAGGCCTTGTATTTAATGACCTTGATTTCTTTGCTTTGTTACGGGTTCATTGTTTGCAAGTAGTTCTGTCTCGCGCTGTGTGATGTCTGTGAGGTTTTTCTCTGCCTGTCTGGATTTGTCTGTTTTTTGTTTAATTTTATTATTGGCTTGACGAGGATCGCCATTTAGTTATGTTTGCTGCGTGCATCTCAGTTATGTATTTTTTATCTAAGAGACTTTTTCCTTGGATCACCGACTTTCTTTGTTTGAACCGTTTCTGTGGAGTATTGAATAAACTGATTGAACCTTCCTCCTGCGTTTGGGCTCTCACTCCTTGGACTCCGCGTAACAAAATACCGGACAGTTGACCTTTAATGTAATTTCCATAAATACATTCTTCCACATCAAAGCTCAAGGATATTTTCCATTTTATTCACGACCATCCGAGAGACATTTCATTCATCCATTTGTGAGCTATCTGAGTAATTATACAGCAAGTGCCCAAGGGTGGGAAAATTTTTTTGACACGAGTGTCAGGGGTGGGGAGGACCTTGTGTCCGAAAAAGGCTGATTTAATAAATATTTAATTACAAATTTACTTCATTCAAATGTAAAAGTTGGCTAATGATTATTTATTGACTTTACACACCAAGATTAAACGTTTTTAAAATTTTGTCTGGAATACTTTGAGTTGAAATGAACCGTGAGCACTGAAGATAATCCGGACACTGCGTGTCTTGGTGGTTTTGTCTTTTCCTCTAAATAATTGGTCCAAAATACAGCAATCAAGCTTTTTTATCGTACTCATCTCAGGGTCATCTACGCTGTTTGGTAACTCCTGCGGCAAGATATCCATCCTAAGCTCCTAAGAAATCTTAAAGAGCTGAATCATTCTAGGAAGCAGAAGCTGCTAGAGTTTGAAAGTCTACTCCTGTGTAAAGCAGCCAGTGCCCTTACAGCTTCAAAACCATGAACCGAGCAGTCAATTAAACAAGTTACAGACAGAGCAAATGGGAGACTTGGCTCCTCATCTCTGTGCCCTTCCCAAATAGCAATAGAGAATGTATGCAACCTTAGAATAATTCAGGTAAACTGCTGCAGGGAAAACCCCACCTCACATTGGGCAAGGAAGTCATGAGACTGAGAGACTCTGGCATCGAGGTTGGTTGCCCAGAGGCTTGAAGGAAGTCGAGTTGATTTCTCACCTGATTTGCCAGTAGTGTGAAGTCGATGGATTGACTCATTTTGGATCTTTGACTTTAGCTCATAATAAAGTGGGAGCAAAACAATAGTGTGCAGTAATATTTTTGTTCAGTGTATTTCACTAGAATAACTTAAATGCATAACATGGTTTTAGGCTGAAATCTGAACTCTGTAATATTTAATTGCAGCTGAATACAGAGGAAGTTTCAAATCTGGGTGCTGAGGACTTTATAATGAAGGTAAACGTCTTCCAATTCTGTTGTGTTTTGTGCCATATTTGAGTATTGTTTATAGTCAGAAAACCAAACATTTGTACTTGAAAACATCTATACAAAATGTGCAAAGTAACATTTCCTCTTTGAATACATAAGTGACTGAAACGGTAATTTATCAGTCGACTGCTTGAGGTTGATCCCAAAGGAAAGTTTACACATGCTACAATTATTGACTTTACCACAGAAAAGGCATGGTGCCTTTATAACAGCCCCGAGGGGATTATTGGGGATAAATTTAAATTATGCATGATTGGGGCTGTCATAATTTGATTGACAGTCACTAACAAGCCATGACAACATAGTGTCCATAGCTATCATTTCATAAACATAAGTGAGCTAAGTTTCACTGTGTGGACTTCCACTTTGTGTGTCACTAGTGTCACTTGCATTACACTAAAAGGACAGTCATACAACCGTTTCTATTTCTCCACTTTTTGTCTCACAATGCTGGAGCGGACACAATAACTGAGGACTAGGGAGCTTATAAACACTGATGAAATGAGACACATATGAAAGAAATCAAAAGACGTCATGGAAACTACCCAGGGCCACCATAAAGAATAAAATGACACACAACAATCGTGAACTCTGCTGTTCATAGACTGTGTTTCAAATGCCTTGATTCTGTTGCTCTTGCTGATGTAAATTCTCTCTGCTGCAGTTATTGAGTATCGTACAGCAGAAAGCATCTCTGGGCGGGGTAGATTCCACTTTGAAGTTAGCATTGAGTATTCTGTGGAACCTGACAGATGAGTCGCCCACCGTATGCCAAAACTTCATCCGCTCACAGGGCCTGGAGTTGTACATGGAGCTGCTGGAGGTGGACACACACACACAGACACACCCTTAACATACTAACCCCAAACTAAAAATTTAAACCTTTAAAGGGGCTATATTATGCGTTTTCAAATCTGCATAATAAATGTTCAACCCCTTTAGTCTAGCACTGCACCCTTTGTTTACGTACATAAGTGCATATGTTGAAAATTTTTTACAAAAACTTTTGTTAAGTTTACAATTGTTATATTCGCAAGGTTAATTGTATTGATGGTAAAAAAAAAACATTACAGGACTAAAGTACATATAACAAAATGAGACACACTCTGAAACACAAGGCACTCCAACATACACCCTGCAGACGTATGCTTTTTGAAAGCAAAATAACAACATGGGTGAGAAGCAGTTTGCTAAGTTCAATGTGTTTGAAACTGCTGTCATCATTCTGAGATGCACAAACAAATACATATTTCTAAAGTGATTTTCAGGGGCAATCTAGCACACATGCTTCCAAATTTCCAAACCGAGTGCGTCTTAATTTATGCGTTGAAATGGCATCTCCAGCTGCAAGGAAACCAATGCTAAAAGATTCTCTGAAGGGAAATTTACCTGTTTAAAAATGAATTTGAAATTATTCAAGTCAATGGAATTTTTTTCCATTGTGTGACTACCCCATAAAACTTTCTCAAATTAATCTGTTCACCTGTTACTCCATTTAAAAAAAAAAGTCAAATGATGTTGCTGGCTTTTTTGCAGTTCTTAAAACTAAAAAGGAAGGAATTATTTGATTATTTTTCATTTAATTATTTGAAGTCAGTAATCTGTGCTGAATTTAGAAATACTGCTGTCTTTTTAAACAACGCTCTCCTCCTCCACAGACATATCATTCCGAGTTCTCCATCCTGCAGAAGATTCTAGGCCTTCTGGTAATCCAACAATTGCTCTACTGTCAGAGCTTCTTACTGGAAAACGCTGATTTATAAACTATAGAATATTATGTGGATCTCTCATTGGGATCAATCTTTGTGCAGTTCACAACATGGTTGTGTTTTATTGACTTGATATCTTTATCTAGAATCAAGTCAAAACTGTTTTGTGACCTTTTGAATAGAAATACCGGTAATTCAAACCGTGAATTGGTTGATTTCAATATATAAATCTGCAATGTTTCAGATCATTGGTTAAAACAACCAATCCTTATCACCACATTTAACTTGTAGTAACTAGGGCACTGGGGAGGTTTTAGTACCTAAACTGAAGCTATAATAAAGATTTTCCATATGATTACCCTTTATAGAATAATGTGGCTGAGGTGGAGTATCTGCGTCCGGATTTGATGGTGGAGGAGCTGGTGGAGCATGTTCTTTCTCTCCTGACTCTTCCTCAGCTCCCCGTGGACATTCGGTATTTTGCCGGAGGCTTCCTGGCTCATCTGAGCTCCACCCAGGGCCCCGTCTGGAAACTAGATTTGGAGCTGCTCATATCACTGCAGGAGACACTGGTGTGTTTCTGTTCAGATTGTTTGGGAATCACAGGGTTCTGCGAAACCGGGTACACCCCACCGGACGATCGCAGATTGTAAGGGACAAATAATTGGAAATTATTTAAATTAGATAATGTACTACATCACAAGGCCTCCTAAGAGGGATATTTCCCTGGTGAGGAAAAAATGCTGGTGAGGTTTTAATTTGGGTTGTTTGGGAAGCAATATATTTTATACATCTTAGAACAACAGAATAAATATGTACTTGGTGCTGTAAGGGATCTCTGCTTATACACATGTGCAGTGTTCAAATATGTAAAACTCTTTCTGTTTTTGTCTTTCTCCGCTAGCATTCATCTATCCTGTCATGGAGTTCACCTGAGCAAACAATGGTTTCTTACAAGTCAGTGTCTTAATCTAGCCATACTTTTATCTTCCATAGATGGTTATTCTTAATTAGGGTCTTACTGCAGGACTGACCAGAGACAGATTCTCAGGAAAGCTGAGATTTTAGCTTAGATTCGGAGGCTGATTTACAAAAATCACTGAGGGACTCAAGCGTGGAAATGATTCCATGTATATAAACAGTACAGTTGTGATTATACTTTTCCTTTTTTTTCATTAAAGGTAGAGTCTGTACGGTATATTTTTTTTAAAGAGACAGATGTTCCTGTCTGAGAAAGGGATTGTGGAAGGGAAGAGCAGACAGAGCTTAGTCGCCGAGCTGGTGAACTTATTTAGTTACGGTAATAAAAGCAATTGAAAGAATATGTGACAACCATTGAGAAAACCTTTATAAAACTGAAACATTAGCATCTATAAATAAACATAAGAGAAAAGATTTAATAAATCAAGACTTGTAGAAAATGTCAGGCATTAGTTCTTTCCGTACCTGACCTCTGCAGAAGCATCTAATTGCACCGAGTCTGGCTTGACGGAGAGAAGCGTGTGCCCTGTAGCAGGGCAGGGGTGGGGCCAACCGAGCGATTAAAACCCTGGACGTGCATCATTTCCTCAGTAAGAATATTCCCTTCTCATGCAGCAAGTGGGCCAGTGTTGGTGGATCTCTCCACTTGATGATTCAGAGAGTCGGGGTTACGACAGTAACCTACTGTTCTTTTCACTATCTTGTTACGAGATGCACCTATGGGAGATGTGTACAGCTCCCTGGTTGCCCAATAAACCAAGAAGTCCTCGCTGCAGCCGACAGCACGACTACGTAACAAACGTTCAACGCATGCGCGGTAATGCCATTGAGTACATAACAAATGTTCAAACGCATCTGCGGTAATGTATGTTGAAACACAATATTAAAAAAACTTTTTTGGTGAAGTGATTTCGTCTGCCAAATGGTTGCGTTTTATTAATTACCTTAATTAAACGTATTTGTAAATATTTGTACTTGTTGGTTTGTTGTTTAACAATATATGATACATGTTAGTTTTCCTTTAGTAACTAAGGAATTTGTGAAAGGGAAAGTGATATATATGTGAATATGTGATATTTCTATTCTATTCTATTAATACCATATTAAGTATGCTAATACATTGTATTGATCAGTACAAAAATTGTACAAAGGTAAAAAATTACAATTTGCTGAAAATAAATGAGTTTATGCCTGTATATATTTGTATTATAAGATACATTAAAATAAGTGCACACACGCACACACACACACAAACGCACAGTTGATTTGGAATAACTATAAATACATAGGGAAATACGAAAACTCCCATGTACTGGTCTTCAACAATATTGAAACTCATAACGCTCCTAAATATAACATAGAAAAAAGTAATCAATGATATAAAATAAAATAAAGAGATAAATAGCATTAGAACAACAATAATAATAACACAAATATTATACGATACAATAACTTAAAATCAAATTTCACAAACTGCTGTATTTCTGCAATTCCAAAACAAGTGATCAAACGAATCAGGTTCATCAGATAAAAAAGAGTATTTTGTGTTGTTATGTCTTTTCTTGTCTAATTATAAAATATCTATAGTTTCAACCATAGACTTTAAAATGTAAACGCGGGGTATGTTACAACATTCATTACCACACATGCGTTAGAACATTTGTTGCGTACTCAATGCCATTAAGTACGTAGTAGCGCTGTCGGCTGCAGCGAGGACAGTCTCCAGTAAACTCACAGTGAGACAGTCTGGGTCACATCCAACCGGTAGTATCTGACAAAGTGGTGTGATGAGGCATCACTGATGTCTTGCAAGGAGACGCCATTAAACATTTAATAAATCCAGACCTAAATCCAAAATATCAGGCATTAGTTCCTACAAGATCCAAACAGAGTGTAATGGAAGCATTGTGCATAATAAAACAACCTTGAACAGAGCTGAAAAACAAATAAGAAATAAAGGATTTGTTAGTAATATATCTCAATATGGTTGGAAGCACAAAAACAAAACAAACGGCCAACAGAATAGCAGCAGCCATGTGCTCATATGGCAGAAAACACAAACAGACATAATGATTCACCAGCCGTGAGCACCTTATTAGTATAAAAGACAAGACATTGTTGTTAATAATGGTAGGGTTCAGACACAATTGTGGAGTAAACATGATTGGGAGTCGAAGAACCCTGACAGTTCTTCCCATTTTAAGTCTCAAAGCCGTCAGAGTCAAGTAAACAGGTAGATTCAAGGACTAATTATTGGATAATAGAAAGAAGCTGCTGTTAAATGTAAATTATAGCACTTTAAATTATAAATCATAAGTTAATGACACCAAAAATGGTGTTAAAATCTAAATAAAAATATAATGATACTTGTATGTCAGACTTGACTGATTGCTCAGTCTGAATATTATTTTTAATGGTTTTTTGTAGGTCGTTCCAACCCTTTTTTCCTCTGCTGGAGCTCTCTCAGTGTCCTGGGGTCCAGCTCTGGGCTCTATGGGCCATTCATTTCATCTGCTCTCAGAACGGTAGGAAAAGATTTCCTTCATGTAAACTACAATTGAACTAATTTGTGTAAAAAACAATTATACTAATTTGAAGTATATGTGTAATCTGTGCCATTGATTTCCATTGTATTTTTTTTCAGGATTTTAATATTGTTGTTTTATTTGAGGACATTGTATAAATGACAGATCAGCCGCATTTTTTTAAATAAAAAAAAAAACTAAACTCCAAGATTTAGAAATATCCATGTAATGTATAATGTCAGTTTCTGTTGCTTTAATGGGAAGCTTTATCAATAGCACCTATAATTCAGGATTAAATAGTAATCAGTAGTTTCAATTAGCTACAAATATGTACAGTAATACAAAGAAATGATAAGCCAATAAACTTGCTAGAAAAGTGAGAGAAAAAATAACCAGTTTTTTTTTTGCAGTGATTTGCAGTTATATGATTTAAATAAGTATTTGACCTCTTCACAAAGCATGGCTTATGGTTTGGTGGCATAAGTTTGATTAGCAAATATCAATTTATAAAAGGGAAAGATTTTGTCCAACTTCCCTTTGCAGATCTTCTGCAGGTCATTATATTTTTAGAACGACATGTAACAACCCTAACCTTCAGTTCTCAGATTCTTATGGGAACATGAATGTGCTGCTACTTCAGCCACTCCTTTGTTGCATTGGATATGCCTTTTGGGATATTGCCATGTTGGAATACGTTCAATTTCCTGGTTCTCACTTAAGATTTTAGATTTCATGGCCCAGCACATTATCTCTTTAATCCATTTGTTTTGTTCCCTTTGAAAAACACCCATAAAGCACAATATTTTTGTGGGGTATGGGGGGTTCCTGGACAACATTCCCCCTTTAAAGTATATGAATTCATCTGATGCCAAAATGATAGATAACTATCCATAACATTTCACACATTTGCTCCCTGAATAATTCAGAAACTCATTAGCAAACTTAAGACGTGTTTCTGTAGTGTGTTACCAATTGTTGTCTTGGTGACTACAGTCCAAGCTTCCTTGACATTACTGACAAAATCATTTTCTATGGTTGATGGCTGTTTCCTAAATGTTTTCACTAAAGGTTTTCCTTAAGGTGGTATTTTGCAGAGTGAGAGAGCAACACTGAAATATTGAGAACAAATCACAATCACTGTGGACCACTCAATAATATTTGTTGCTAATAAATGACAATAGATCACTTTTAGCTCATGATCAAACAAGTTGCACTTTTTGTGCTTTTGACCATTTAATTATGTCCCTTTTATCCCCACAGCCCCAAAGTACTGTGATATGCTCCAATGTGAAGGAGGAATTAGAAAACTGAGGATCCTGAGCAGACATTTTGAAACTCACAGTGATGTCAGAAGCCTGGTGGAAAGCATCTTGAAGATCCTGGACTCAAATCCTCATCCAGCAAGAACAGGTATAAACATGGTTGCTTTCCTAAAGCCTCTATGCTACATTTTATATACAGTGGGGCAAAATTATGCAAGTTCAACCAACAATTCTGCAAGTTCTCATTCACCCATTCACACTCCGACTCCCACTAATTCCCACTCATTGCTTGCTGATTTGAACAATGATTTGGACAAGAAGGAAGTTTTTCAACTGAAAATGCTCAAGTTTTGCATTGTTTTTGGATGCTCAAATCAAACACAATAAGATTCCAACAGTTTTGACACAAAAAAAATTTATGAAAGTTACTGTGGGGAGGAGCAAAGTTAATGCTCGCATATCAAAGGTGAGCTAATATCAATATTTGCTATGTTTATATAAAGCTATATACCTGCTCTGAAACTGACTAATTGTATAACACTACATGACACCTCGCTGCTGTTTGGCTATAACCATGTAAAATTTATCCTGTCATGTATTGTCACCAAACACATGATATACCACAATAAATATGACATAATTATTAAATTATGATAAAAATAATTTAAGGCAGTGTGCATTGGCCGGTGCACTTAAAGATAAATTTTATGTGTCCATTCTTTTGTCTACTTTTATCAGCTTTGATGAATAGAACGATGTCTGGACAACTAGGCGGTTTGTAAAACTACAACTTCTTTCATTTAAAACCTTCACACCCAAAACATTTGGTTATTGATCTAAACTGCACTAATACACACTCTCCTCCATGTCTTTCTTTTGTATTATTTACTTCCTGCTTCCCAACCCCCACCTCCCCCATCTTTATTTTTCACACCATCAGAATCACATGAATGCAAACAACCTATACGCTAACAATAAATGGACCTTTGTTTAAAAGGGGCCATTTTTGCCATTTTTAAGAGTTTATAATAAATATTTGAGTCCTCTATATCGCCACTGTGCTGTTAGTAACTTTCTAAATGCAAAATCAACCGTAAATCATTTTTGATAACTATTTTTTCTTACCTCTGCAAAATACACCATTTACCCACATTCCTCCCATAGTCATGCTTTCGCCACATCCCCTTTTGGTACTTGTAGTTTGGGGAATCATGGGTAATGTTGTGCATAATGGCCACCAGTTGCAAATCAAATAGAACAGCATGAAGTTGTTCAAATGAGAATTTTTTTGTGATGGAAAGGCATACAACTAAACAGTGCATCGAAGATTTATGTGTAAGTCTCATCACTTCACAAAATAATAAAACCACCATAAACATGTAGAAATAACAACACGCTTCATGCAGTTCAGTGTCTGTGTATGCTAACAAGCTCTTGTGTTAAAGTTAATGAACAAATTGTGGATCTATTTCCCGCAATATTGTGAAGTTAGCATATAACCACATTAAGGTGTCACCATTATTTATTAGCGATTAAACTGATTGGTCAGTGGGCGGAGATAAGAACTATGGGCGTTGCAAGAAACATTGAGGCGTTTTCTGCTCACAAAAAAGGAAACAGTATCCCACAAATATGCATGAAAGATTCTGAATAATACTTGTTAAAGGCATGTTTTTGACAAGGGAACCACACTAATAGATGCTAGGAATGTCAGAAAAGGTGATCTTGCATAATATGAGAGAAAATGCATTCAAATGTCAATATTTCCCTGCACTTGTTACAGAAATGTGACATTTTTTATATAAATATTTGACATTTGTCATATAAATATTAATCTAGTGTCTGTAGCAGATGCTCACTTGTTCTGTCTCTTTTTCTAGAGGAAGATATCAATTGACGTAAAAACCTATGGATGGGGCTTGAGGAGTCCGATGAGATGTGAGACGTTTCAGGACTTTTTGCTGGACACACAGAGCACACTTGCATCTAGTTATTTTCTGCCATTATTCATATAATTTATTTTCATCGCGTTCCCGTGGAAAGGTTTTTGTCCATCAAAAAAATCATCCAGTATGTAACTAGCAATTAGTGGACATTAATAGTTTATATCCAATGAAAAAAGAATTGAAATAGTTCTGGTCCAAATAATATTAAAGGGGACCTCAGATAAAAAATTAAGACTCCTCAAGGTGTTTTAACAGAAATGTGGGTCTTACCTGGGTGAACAAAGCCAGCCATCCAAGGAGTTTTATTAATCAGCAGAAATTCTTAATGGCCTCTATTAATGAACAATAAATAAATCATTTAATATCATCTATTGTTTACAATCCTCCCACCTTTCATGCTTTATGCATTCGTGTCGGTCTACCTCTTACATGCTGTAAGAGTACAATCTTTAAACTGGATATTACATGCTCTAATACAAATCTAATTTATTTTCTCAAAAAAAAAGTTTTTTTTTTTCAAATGACCGTTTAAATGTTAAAATAGTTTCAGTAGTTGATAAAATATTTGTTTATATTTTTTAACATTATGTCACTCCCGAGAGACTTACGAAAAGACAAATGAGCTGATTTGGATAGAAATTAGCTAGATTAATTTAAGGATAAGTGCAAAATATTTTATTAAGAGAAATGACATTGATATTTAAATTAAGTTGAACTTGACAGAGGCTATTTTTGTTGGAAAATCACAACATGCTAGAGATGAGTTGATTAAGATCTAAGATCAAGATTAATTGAGATCTTGATTAGTTCATTTGTACGTGAACATCACTCAATGAGCTGCAGAGTTAATTAGCAAATTAATTAGCAAAAAGAAGGAGGGAGAGCCCAAAATGGCAGGACAGAAATTGTGAGAGTCGCTGAGAGAACAAACCTGAGGAAGAGTACCAACCTTAGAGAAAGCACTGAGAGAGCAAAATGGAAGACTGTGATGCTTCAGAAAAACTGAATTCTACAGTATTCGATATATTGATCTTACAATGTGATGCACAACTACCCTAATATCTGAGTAAGGCTTTTTCCGGAATTAAACATTGTGATTGAAACCTGAGCATGCTGGTTTCTGTGTCTTAATCTGAAAGTCTTTATTTTCAACGACAATGTCAGGAGCTGGAAGTGACAGAACTCAACCGCGTGAGCTGGGATAAAAAAAAAGAATTTTATTATAAATGATCAAAAGCAAAACATAGGAACAAACATAAAATACCCCACATGGAAAAACCTCGAATAAACTAAAACTGGTTACTAGGGGATGGGAGATTAAACTACCTAAGAAATAAAGAAAACTTAAACAAAACAATGGCTCGACTCAGGACAAGAGGAGCTCACAGATACACTTACGGATCAGTATGACGAATGGACAGAATAACAGTGACTTGAAACAGTATGACCCCATGCTCACAAGATGCAAACACAGGGCTTAAATAAGACGGAAAATTACGGAAGAAACAATAAAACCTGAGAGGAGACAATTGGGAGAAATTAGGGACCAGGAGGAAGACATGGATGTCAATGCCGCTCGTGGAATGGGCCCTCTGAAGAGGGCAGGACTTCTTACTCACCAAGTGATTAAAGAGTAACTAGGGGCAAGATTGAGCATCTCAATTTATTAACAAATAGTAAATTGCATAGCAAAAGGTAAAACAGTACCAAGAGGCTACAAGATTTGAAAAGGCTCTTAGTCTTTTAGATCATGGGTTTTTCATTGAATGAAAACAGCAGTGAGCTCTTCCAGCGTTCTCCCTAAGTACTCTTTGGATCCAACTGACAACTAAAATTGACTGTTTAGATGGCAGGGGTCCTAGCAGGTCTACCGCTAGATCTTGACACATCCTCGCCATGATTTGCAATATATCTTTGCATCTTTGGCCACCATGCCTTAGTTCAGAGATGTTGTTTGGTTCCTACTATACCTAAGTGTCCTTCATGGGCAAGTGTTATTGGTGATTAGAAGAACTATGCAAGTTCCTCTTAAAACCATGTATCCAATCACACATAGTTCATTAGCCATGGCTGCATATTGCATGCACTTGTCAAAGCTCCCTGGCTATTTTTAGTTCTGCATCTGTTTCTGATGCTTCTTTCACCTCCCTCATGGATATGGCTTTTTGTGGAATATATAACACTGTTTATACAAAACAGCGGTTTACTTTTTTCAAGTATTCAAACTACATCCCAGATGGTGGCGGCAATGCACCAAAAGTTATGGCGCAAACTGCTATTAAACAACGACAGAAGAAAGAAGAACTACATTTCCCCATTTTGCCAAAGCTACGGGCAGTTTCCCGGATGTTGCGAGCGCCGGAAGAGAAGCAGGTGTCATCCGCGGCCATCTTGTGGTTGTCCGTAGACAGTCGTTCGTTTGACGCCTCAAAGAATCGGTGGATAATCCCGCTGCTGGGGCGCCATCATGCCCGGGCATCTACAAGAAGGCTTCGGCTGCGTCGTTACCAACCGGTTTGACCAGCTATGGGACGATGAATCCGACCCCTTCGAGATTTTAAAGGCTGCAGCGAACAAGAAGAAGGATGCGGCCGCCTCGGGAGGCTCGAAGACGGCTGCTCAAACCGCTAAACTGCCAAAGAAAGAGTCGCAGAAAGACCGGAAAAACACGGCACAGGAGAAGAAAGAAGAAACACAGCCTCCTGTGCCTCTCAAGAAGGAAGGTACGTTGACATTTGAAAGCTAAACACATTTGTTCTTTCTCAAAACAAACCTGCAAGCAGGCTCTGGAACCAAGCTGCAAAAGCAAATCATGATATTCTTTAAAAAGTGCTCGTGCAAGCCTCGGTAAAGGGCACGTTGTGCTTAAAAATTCTGCGCATGAAAGCATGTTAGAAAATGATGGAGTCGTGCAACTAAGCACCTCACTAGATGTAAGGGTTGCCAGATTCGTAGGCTGTTTTATTGTTTATTGAAATCTAACGTTGATTATATACATTGCAAGTAAATCGGTGACCTGTATCTAAATAGCATGTATCTTTCAGATTAATTGTTAAACAGTTCAACATTTCAAAATGTCAGAAATGTTTAATGTATCGCTGTCATTGCAATGATCCTCCGTCAGCCCAAGCTAAAAAACGGACCACAACAAATGTGTTTTATCTGCTCGTTTTTTTTAACATCGCTAAGAATTCAGTTGTGCCTTGACCTACATTGGCTACCTATCGACACTTCACATATGCACCTGTCTGTATTTTATATTTTTTGTATGTTTAAAAGTGTAGATTGTAGGATGTTGAGATAAAGAAATCAACAAGAATTGTCACAATACTGGGGCTAATATTTGAAATTAAAACTAAATTATACAGTTATTGTTTAAATTGGTTTAGTTCAAACAAAAATTCAAGCATACGGCAAACCAGTCTGGTGTAAATAAGGTTTAAAACACAAAAAGTGGGTTTCCTTAAAGGGTATTAAGCATTTTGTTGTTTATCAATGTATCAGTAGCTTACACTTTAAATAATAAACAAAGAAAATTCCCCTTTCAATCTTTACATACAGTTACCCATAAAAACAAATTGCATGGGGAATTGCTTGATTCTTCTATATCTGGCAACCCATTCCTGACACAGCTCCTTTCTATGGATTTTCTATTTAATTTCATTGAACATTACTTAAGTATAAGAAAAATTTTAAATAAATGCAAATAAAATAATTTATTTTATTATTATAATTTAGTCTTTTTCCGTAACACACTATCTGTTGCTGTGTTTACAATGATCACAAGAAATTGTAATCAATAAAGTCGAGAAGATATTGGGTAATCTTCTACTTCTATGCTGCTCTCTGTAGCACAAACCCTAATGCAAACCTGCTCCCTTCTATCTCTTTAATTCATGGTGCAGCACGCCCCTTTTTTTCTGGGTTTTTTAAAACTGAGGGAGGCACCTGCTGAGTCAGTGGTGTTATGTGACAATTAAAGTATATAACAAATATAATTATTACCAATTAGCTTCAATTAAAGAGATAATTATCTAAAACATTAAATTAATAAGGAGTCAGAAATTAGTTTTATTCAATGTTGATTTTTTTTTATTTTTTTAGCTCTGAAAAGACTCCTCAGAAACAGTTCATGTTTTAACCCTTATACTCCTTTCATTAGAAGTATTTCTAAAGCTTTCTTTAATCTGTGTTTGAATGTGTTTTTTTTTTTTTAGGTATGCGTAGAGTAGGCAGGAAGCCAGATCAGCTGGGTTCTAGTGGCTCTCAGAACCCTGCGGGTCCAGGAGAGACTCGAACCGGTGAGAGGAGGCCAGAAAGACGCCCACCCCGTGAACGGCGATTTGAGAAACCCACTGAGGATAAACCTGAGGGCGGAGAGTTTTCTACGGACAAGTGAGTTTGCAAATGAGATGCTGTGATTGACGTTGTGAAAGTTATCTTTGTTCAGTCTTGGTTTTGATCAACTCGAAGGAAGGGGGGCTGTCACAGGGAATTTTTAATGAAAGGTATATTTGTCAAAGAATAGTGTTAAAATCTTTGAAAGAATCATAATAATAGTTTATCAAGATTTAGTTTGTTTTTTAATGAAATAAGTCTCTCTCCTCAGGCCGGTTGGGGATAGGCCGTCCAGAGGGCGAGGTGGAGGAGGAGGCCGAGGGGGCAGAGGAGGCAGAGGAAGAGGAATCGGGCGTGGTGAAAATTTCGACTCCCGGGGGAAACGTGACTTTGACAGACACAGTGGCACTGACAAATCGTAAGTTGTTTTACGGGACCTTCGGAAATTGCCACAGAATATATGTGATCTGAAAATCCTCAGGAATTAAGGATACTTTCACACCGCTAGTTTGTTTAATTCGGTTCGGACTAGGGATGGGTATCGTTCAGGTTTTATCAGTATTACAACTTTTATCTATACCACTTATCGATCCGGTACTTTAACTGTACTCTGTTCTTTTTGTTGTCTTTTTGATAAAAAATAAAAAAACAAATCAAGAACAGAAATAACAACACTATATTTTTAAAATGCAAAATATGCTCTGTACTAATTATCTGTACTAAACCAATTCACCTTGGCATTGAGGGCCATTTCGTTTTGTAATTCCTGTTATTTTTACCATTTCACACAATTATTAACAGAAAATTGCAACCATTTTATATTGCTTGTATTTATAATACTATATATTGAGTGGACGCGGGTGCTGGCAGTACAGTGCAGAATGTAAGACAATTGAACCATTTGGGGGGATAATTATTTTACTAAAAACAAACAGTTATTTATCTACTCCACATGATGAACAACAATGACTAAAATAAAATAGAAACTTTCCAGGGGCACGGTCATAGTGAATTGTGAAGAGCATAACGCAGAAGGACGAAATGCTTAACAAGACTGACATTCCTTCATTATTAAAGTGAGGAACGTATAAATATTGCCTTTAGGTTTATTTCTTTTTATTTTGATGCAAAGGGAAACAAGTTAAACAAATAAAAGGGCATTTGGTGATGAAGGGGTTAAAACTTTTTTTCTCTCCATTCCTGATGAAGTGGGCGCCCCCTCTGAAGTTGTGGCCCGAGTAGGCGCCCGTGTTTTGGGCACATGCGCTAATGCACTGGAAAGAGAAACAGCCGAGAGGAATCCTCTTATTGATTGAGAAACGACAAGCATCCCAACATTTAGATGAATGTTTTTGCATCTCAGAGAGGCTACACATCACGCATGAAAGAGTAAAAAGAATTACCAGCACCAGAAAGAAGATCGAAAGAGACCAAGACTATGACAATCATTTAGTTCAATTAAATTTATTTGCCTGTGTTTACAACTTTCCAAATTTATTTATTGGAACACAATCCAAGCACAGTGAAACAGCTTCTTTACAAAGTACGCGAGAGAAAGAGGGAATTAATAGCAACTATAGAAAGCTATGGAAAAATAGACTTTGAGAATTTTTCTTTTCATTTAAAATGACTGATTTCCTAAAATTTTTATGTTCTGGACAGGCTCCGCATCAATACTAATTAATGGTATTTCAATTTAATTAAATGCAAATAAGACATATTTGTTTTAAATTTCTATTCATTTTTATGAAACGAGTTAAACAAACAAAAGCACAGATCTCAACTCTCCACCGATGTCCAAGAACATCCATCGCATTAAACAGAGAGATGATTGTTCAGATCTCCGTGTCTTTCTATATAATCCTTTTATTCATCTGCAAATGTTTATTGCATTTTGAACAACATAATACTGATCTAGAGAGACCTTATGTGATGTTTGTCGTTATTTTAACACCGCATACCTGAGGGGACCGATGATGAAGTAGAAGCTAGGCAGTCGAAAACTTTGCATTTCTCTTTCTCCACATAATGCACTTTGGCAAGATGTTTTGATCGATTGCCTGTGTTTCCGCTAAAAATATTGTTGCACTTGACGTCCACACGGGTGAAGTATAACCATCCTTTGGATTGTTGGACTCTCTCCGCCATCACCGCTCTATTAGGGCAAGCTCTTTTTCTGTGTTCTTGTAAACTATCTTTATTGCGGAACATAGAGTTTGTGTGAGATTCCAAATGACAGAATTCCACATAATATTGCAAATTACACAAGGCTGGTCAAGTAATTAATGCTAGGTAATGTAGAGAAGACCTCTTGATTTTGACCTTTTATTATAAAATTTATAGTAGATTATAAACTACATGAGCTGTCATGATAAGTCCTGCTGAAAAGACACGCCAGCACATAATGCCACACACACAATCGAGTACAGAGGATGTATATACTCAAAAAGCATGTGTGCGGATCAGAGTTCGATCATGTTCTCACCACCTATGAACAACTCTCAAGTTAGTTTGGATTTTTTTTTTGTACCGATACCACCTGCAGGTCTTTTTGTCCAATCTTTAGTTCTGTAGTTGCTTTCTCACCTGCCCAAATGAACCAAAGTGAAGGGGAAAATGAACTCCAGTTTGAATGAGTCAGGTGTGAAAGCCCCCTTCGAGCAATAATCACACGGTAGCTGTTCGGATGTAGTGTCAGTGATGTTCCACCAATTCCTAGTATTGATCACTCCATTCCTCGTCATAATGTATGGAACAAAAATAATGCCAAAAGAATTTGAAATAAAAAGCTTGTTGAATTACACAACTGCGAAAAAATGCTTTGCAATTAACAGTGCTTACATTTTAATGCACTGTGTTTACATGAGGTTGCATTTTTGTGCGCTGCATTTTAACATGGTTGTATATTTAAGTAGTGAATATTTCAATCGGAAACATTTCACCAACTTTTTCATTGTAAAAAAATTCAATAATTAATATTCACCTCACAAAGTCCGTTTCCAAAATATTCAGTTTGTTTAATAATTCCAACAATTACATCCGTCAGACAATTTTCGGTTGATTTTATGTCACTTTACAAATTCATCTCCTTATATTCAATGGTTCCAAATTCGATAGCTCACATCCGGGAACTGCAGGAAAAGCAATTGATTACCGGTAGAAGATCGACATCTGCTGTTAGACGTGCTCACCAACTGGTGGCACTAGCGGCCTGTGCAAATCGGATATGTGCCAAGATGGACCAAGCAGATTAAACAGCAATTAAGACATAAACCCGAACTTTACTTCTTCAATTGCCTATAGTAATATGTCATTTCTTTTTACCTCGTGTAAACATGATCTTCTTGCAGTGTAATGTTAAAGGTGATATAACACAATAAATGCAACACATCACATCTAGCTTTTGTTAACTTTTATTACTTTTGATTCTTCTGGGGAATGCCATTGTGCATGTCAACATGCTGTCCACAATTTCCATTTTCAATAATTATCTAAAATGTTGATTATTTGTTTCAGCCCTACCCTCAATTGTTTTAATGTAATAGAACTCTAATGATAAAACTCAACACAGTTGTCACAAAGGTTGCAATCGGTGAGATGAAGATTTTTTTTTTTTGCTTTGTAGTTTTCAAGAGTTACTTCGATTCATTGCATTGCAACTACGTCTTTATATTTTCTAATGTGATGAGTAAAAGAAAAGAGCATAAGGTGTCTTTTTATTCAATTGACTTGAAGGCTTTTCCTCTTTTAGTCGACTGAAAGGAGATGAGAAACGTGGAGGGAGTGGATCACACAACTGGGGGAATGTGAAGGAAGAAACCAGGTATGTTTCTGCTGATGATGTCGATGGTTGTTCAGTGTTTAATTAGAACTAAAGCTTGTGCTTTTTACATGTTTTTGCTGTTGAGTGCTTAGGAAGATGTGTAGAAAATAAAAAAAAAAGCATTTGTATTGATTTTGCCCCAGTTGTATCAGTATACTATTGTAAATCGATGGTACCTCGAACATTTCGTATCTTGAAGCAAGTTTTACTGGTAAAACGCCTAATCTGTGCAACTGCTCTCAGAAACAACAGTATAAGTTGAACAAAAAGGAAAACCAGAGAAAACTCAAGTCATGTTTCTTCTCCTTAAATCTACACATTATTGATGTACTAAAGGATAATAAACTGAATAAAATAGCGACAGGACCCGGAATTGCTGCACCCTGTAACTTTTTCTATTGTTTCTATTGGCTTTAAAAATGTTTATCTTAGTGAAATTAAATATTTTAGTTTATTTTGATCCAGTAGAGAAAGTGATCGCTGATAATTGGGTATTTCAACAAAGCTTGAGTTCTTAGTTGTCCTCATCGACAATTGCTTTATTGTAATTGACAGTGAGCTCGAACCGACTGCAGCACCTGAACCTGTTCCTGAAGGCGAAGAGCATCCCCCGGCCGACTCTGAAAACAAGTGAGTGTCAAAAAGTACAGTGTTTTTGTAATAGTTGCTGTAAAGACAGGATGTAAAGGGGCCCTTTAAAAATTGTGTTGGTTCTCTAAAGTTAGTAGCTCTCCCGCACCTTATTTTTGTGGCTTGCAGCAAATAAAACCAAGATATAGTACAGCATACTATTACTACTTTGGCAGATGTAGTAATAGTATGGAAAATTTGCTGTGCTAAAAATATCTTCTAAATGCACTTTGATTAGTATTACCAAATACCAACTACAAAAAAATCCATCATGTAATTTGTAACTTTGTATCTGGCACCAAATAAATCTGAGCATATCTATTTCAGCCAAGGTCTCTAGATGACACTAAACTTGGATGGTATACAATACTATGTATAAAAGATATATAGGATATTTTGCAGAACTTTGAAAGCAAAGAGTGGAAATTGTTGTTTAAAACCCTCTGTTCTAAATCAGGACTGTGTACAATGACATTAAAGTGTATAGGTATAACATGAGAACAATCCAGCTCTGAGTGTTCTTAATGCTTGCATCCATATATTCGAACTTTGTCATTTTTACTGTGTTGTATTTTTGTGTGTAGGGAGAATGAAGTGGAGGAAGTGAAAGAGGAAGGTCCAAAGGAGATGACCCTGGATGAATGGAAGGCCATGCAAGACAAAGAACGCGCCAAAGTCGAATTCAACATCCGCAAGCCCAATGAGGGCAACGATGGTCAGTGGAAGAAAGGATATGTCCTGCACAAGTCAAAGAGTGAGGAGGTCGGAACGGTACGTCTGCTCTTTTGTGTGCGTGTAGTCATTCAGGAGCACTGTCCTATGTTTAGAAGAATACTTGAAACAGGAGCTCTTGACTTCCTCGGGATGGTACTGATTTAAAGTGCCACGACAGGATTTGCTTAGATCTTTCTTGACCTTAAATACGTCTCTGGTGATCATTGTTAACACTGGAAGCACAATCAAGCAGCTGCAGATATTATGATCCCGAAACATCTCGTGTAATTTCATTACAAAACGGCAAACTTGTCAAGCTCTGTTGTATTTTATGTGGGAATTAAATCAATGCTTTCATAGATCCAGATTTACCAAAAGTGTGATGCATGTTTTATAGGGGTGTAACGGTACGCTAAAATCGTATTCGGTTCGGTACAGTGTCTTGGAGAGTTCGGTTCGGTTCGGTACAAAACAATAAGAACTTACATAATCTTTATTTTGAAAAGCTGCCAATACACAGTAGAATTCTTGCATAAAATAAATAAAAGTGACACATTTGGGTGATATTTTAAATAAATTGCACTCTTTATAAAGAAAAACACATTTTTTTTAAATAAAAAATGAAATACTGCAACTAGTTAGGATAGATTACCTATCCACATTTTCTGAAGAGAGCATAGATCTGGTTATAATATCTCCAGCAGTAGAAAATGTTAGATGTGTTGCCTGCCCGATCTCCGTGGAACAATGTCGGCATACAACTTTACATTTATCCACTCGTCTATCCCCGTTATGTATTTTAACAGAGAAGCCAAAGTGTTCCCAAACAGGAGACCGTAGTGAGGTGGGAGGGTCTTCAAGCTCTGGCTTCTCTTTCGCTTTTGATATGATTCCATTTTCCTACTCGCGCTCGTGCTCGTCACTCAATAGCGTCCGTGCGGAAACTCGCCTAGGAACATTGTTCCGCTGCGCTTAATATCGCGCTAATAATAGATTTATATAATTTAATAAAAATACAGAATACCGAAACGGTACGCAAGTGTACCGAACCGAACAGGCCGTACCGAAACGGTTCAATACATACCGTGAACCGTTACACCCCTAGTGTTTTATCTAAATCTCTACAGAAATCAGAGAATAGAAACACTTTCCTGATCATGTGCGGTATAGAAAGCCCTCTTTCTCCAAAAACAAATGTGTACAGGAATTCCTCTTATTTAGGGGAAGATTAAACACATTGATTGGATAGTTTGTCATGCATATTAGTGTTGTGTCTTACAGACCCTGATTGCTTTTATAACAAGTTCCAAAATGACCCCAAAAAATAAAATTAACCTTTTTATTGTTATACTTTCAGAAAATGCTTACAGTTTTCAGCAGACACATTTCTATGTGTCCATGTTAGTATAGTGTTTGAGGGTGTTGTGGCCCTCTAAATGTTCAGGTTACGTCTTGAGCACGGACTGCATAGAGCCTTTTTGGTGCTGTGCAGAATAATATTATTTTCCACTTCTTTTCTGTCTTTTGTGTCCTGATCATGCTTGAGACAATGAATTTATATCTGATTGGGTGCAAAATAACAATTTCATCACCTAACGTGTTTCTGCTTATGTTGTTCTAATAGTTTCACGAATGTAGGGTAGACAAAAAACGGATCCTGTTTTCAAACTTGACAGGAAGTCTGTTGTATGCACTCATAAACACAATTTTTTTCTGCAAACTCCACCTTTCTCGCCTTACGCATATTCATCGATAAAACTTGTTTGACTTTTAACTAGGTGTTCAATGTGGCCATGATATTATAGATTTCACCATAACCATATCACGGTTACGATGATTACGGTCATGTGCAACATTACATTCCAAAGCTTTTTTTTTTTTTTTTTGAGTATTAAAAAGTGCATTTTTTTATATCTCACCACAAAGTAACTCAACCTTATAATGTTTGATCTGTCCCGTAGTCATCAACTATGTCTACAGTCTATGCCTGAACATATCTATATAGTACCATACACTGCCAGCTATAGTGGCACCAGTTGACCACAGGAAATGCAGTAATCAACATTGATGATGTACATCTGTCCCCAAAATTGAAAAAAAAAAATTTTACCCACAAAAAAATTGTGGTTTTTGTTTTTCTAAATATACGTGTTAGAAGTTGACCTCCAGGGTGCTTGAGGTGTATGAGAATTCCGTTCTCTTGCACTAAGAAATCTTTACATTTTGGAGCAAATGATGGTGAGAAACAGATGAACTGTTGGTTGTAGAATTTAACCCACATCTCACTCAATGTTCTTTTCTTTTTCAGCGGCATGTTGGCTCTGTGATTGAGGCTGGAGACACTGATACTGACTCGTTCCACAAGGTATTGATTACATGTTTTTAGTGTCATTTATAGATGGTATTCTAGCCAGGTTTATTGCCATTTTACAGTTATGGGATGTAATTGTAAATCATAGAAATTTTTGCTTTCATAAAGTTCTTCCTTTATAATAAAACTCATTCACAGCATGGGTCTGTCCCAGTGACGTCGTTAGACCTAATTTAGGGGGGCTTCAGCCTCCCTAAAATATCCCAAAGCCCCCCCTATAATTTGGGGCGACATTTTATTTATTATTATCTTTATATTTCAAATATATTTTAACCTCTTAAGCCCTGAGGCCTATTTTCCGAAAATCCTATACTTTTACTTTTTAAGGCATTTCTCAGCTTTTACAAGGCCTAAACTGCAAATCTTGGTATCAAAATGAAGATAGGTTCTTGGGGAGTGGTGTGGATGAGTTAATTTGTCAGTCAAGAACACTGGGTAAGAGTAATTGATGTTGGAATGGCCAAAAAATGAACTCTGCCTAAAAAAAAACACATGTTTCCTCCAATATCTCCTTATTTTACTTATAACGAAGCAAATAAACACAATCAGTTGTAACCACTACATGTCAAGGACATCTGTAGCAAGTTTGGTGTCCATACTACAAGAAACTAATATTCTGTACAGGTTTGATTGAACAAAGTTCAGGCGTAATCCATGTTGGCACAGTTTGGCACAATTTGGCACAATAATTGAAATATGGAAAAATCTTGTCCAAAGCTTCAGCTACGTTCATGGTCTTCTTTTCTTGCTTACGGGACATGATTTCAGCAAAAAACTCCTAAAGAAACGCTGTAAAAGGGGGGTGGAAGCTCATTTACCCCATCTTGCTGCGCTTTTGGGAACCTTTCATTCACAAACGCTTTCGACGTCGAGCTTCTGCGTGTCCCTACCCCCCGACCATCTGTCCAATCCGGGAGATCTATATATCGCTGGAAAGCTCTGATTCTCTGGAAACCAATCAGCTCAACCATTTTGAGACTGACGGGATCGCCGACGAATCACACGACGCGCAGCGTGGAGAGACCACCTCTTACGCACGGGGAGTCATTCCATATTTGGTGACATCATGAGACCACAGAAAAAATGCAAAATGGAGTTTCCGCGAAGCTATCGACCGGACATAACAACAAACAGACTTTTATCGCTATGGAAATAACTTTTTGTGGAAAAAAACGGCAAAGGTAAGACAAGATTTACATGCTTGCTTGGTTTTCGCTGGCGTTTTTTCGTGGAACTTTCGCTCCCTGCTCTGAAATACTTCATGCAATGTTAATGAGTTGCATATCACTGGATTCAGCTGGTTGTTAGCTTTCATTTAATGTCATGGTTTTGGTGTTTCCGTTTATATTGTGGATACATATCGCACATAAACAAAAACGTGGTCATGAATTATACTCCGGACATGTTGTTATTTATTTGCATGGCGTTCGAGCTGTGGTTAACGGATATGAAATTGAATTAGATGCGTTTTTAGAGGAGTTTCCGCTGAACACAACAGTATTTAATATGTGTGGGTTATTCTCAGGGTTCGTGAGCTATGAGTGAAAATGTAACGCACAAGGGGGCAAGTCCCCGGTACCGGGGACTCTCGGGCTTAAGAGGTTAAATAAGTGCATACATGCAGCGAACACGAGCCAGCAAGAAGGCGAGTTAAACTGAAGTTCGCTTTCAAAATTATTATCGTTATGATTCCCATCATGCCTCATTAGCATGCGTCAAGCGTGACGTGGTAGGCGGCCGCATAAGCAGCTGGACCAACACAACAGTGTGGAGGCAGCAGCAGTAAACAGCAGTGAACACACGGTGTACACACGGTCAGCGATTGCACGTTGATAGCAGCGATTGTTGCTTAATCTGAACATTTACCTATGGTAAGAGAAGGAAGGACGATATTGTAGCATAGTCTATTTCAACCTTAATGTTCGAAGCTAAAGCGAACGTCGTATAAAATGCTAAAATCATGAAAAATGTTTGGGACCCTCCCAAAGGGATTAATAAAGTAAATTCTATTCTATTTTCACTGCATGCAATGTATGAGAAGCCCTCCAGGGGCTAAGCCCCCCCCCCCCCCTATCTGTCAACCCTGGTGACGTCCCTGGTCTGTCCCCATGACAAGGTTCAAGTGCCCTGTCAATGATCCACTTTTTTTTTTCATTAAATGTGTATTTATTTTTTATGAATGTGTATTAAATGTGTTTTTATTAAATGTGTATAGCTTAAAGTTTCAAGTGTTAAAAACTGTTGTGAGAAGCATTATCAAGAAGCTCAATGAGATCAAAACAGTCCTGAACAGACAGGACAGGGGCAGGAAGCAAATATTTCCAAAACGTTTGAAAGAAATCTAGTGAGAGAAGTTTCCAAAGATCCAATAAGAACAGTGAAGGACTGAGCCATGTCTGGAAATGTCTCAACAAAGATGTGACTTGAGCCCTGCAGAGGAACGCACTGCAATGGTGATGACCAAGAGAGACTCCACTTCTGAAGGAGACACTTCTATGCCAGAATTAAGTTTTCTAAGGACAACCTGGAGAAAAGTGATGAGGATTGGAAATATTTCCTTTGGTCAGATGAAACTAAACTATGGCTTTTTGAGCATAGAGATGTAGAAGGAAAGGTGTTCAACCACAAGTGAAATGTGGTGGTAGTATAATGCTGTCAGTTTTCCACATTTGTCGTGTCAAAACCACTTTCAAAACAGTGTAAGCACTCCTTTAAATCCAAATACATCCAGAAATTAATCCAAACTAAAATAATGACTAAAATCAGGTCAGTATATATTTTTTATGCTGTAAAGCTGTTTTTAAAAATGTGTAGCATGTGTCTGCATTTTGAGTTGAGTTCTTAAAAATGTGAATGCTAGGAACGTGACCTGAGAATTCCTTCAACTCAAGTTGTGGCTGTTATCTTCTCCCTCTCAGACGGAGGAAGGTGCCGATCACCATTTCCGAAAGCCGGCCAATGACATCACCTCTCAGCTGGAGATAAACTTTGGGATCTGGGTCGGCCTGGACGAGGCCGTGGAGGATCTCGCGGAGGCCGAGGGGCTCGGGGAGGAGGAGGGGGAAGGCCAAGCCGAGGTGGAGGCAGATCTGAGAAGGTAAATTGCCGTTCCTTGAGAAAGATCTCAGAGTTTTTCCTGCATTTTGTGTCACAATGTAATTAATGACGAGTTTAATTACTTAAAAAAGAGCTTACATAAAATCTATTTTTGTTTTCAAACTATAATTAATAGTTTAACACATAACTGAAATAACATGGAAAAAATGTTATCTACATCTTTATTTTATTTTTTTATTTCAAATACAAAATGCGATTAATCCATGACACATTTTCCCAATTCAATCAGTTTGGTCATTTTTTGTGAATATTAAGAGCAGTAAATGTGATTTAGCATCATGATAAGCTCCACACTTGCACATCAACTATAATGAAACAAAGCTTTCTTTAAAACTATTCGTGTGGTAAAGTGGAAATAAAATCTTATAATATTTAGTAACAATATTTCTGTTCAATGTTAAAAATTATGATCAAAGATAAATTCCCCTGGTGCTGAACAGAAAGTTGATTTTCAGGACATCACCAGACTCTTTCTGTATTTGGTCAGTGATGGAAAAGCAGAAGTTGTTTTCAATGACAAGACTTTGAAAAGAGGCCAAATGTGAAGCTCATTTTGAAAAAAAAAAGGCATTTATTATTTATTTTGGAACCATGTCCTTAAAAAATGGAAATGGTTTCATGTTCAACAAGGTGTCGTTTTTACTGATGTTCGAATTCAAACTTGAATGAAATTGCATGTTAAAATAATGTTGATGAAAGGCATAGTCATTGAAATGCTGAGAGCAAGTTGCGTTAAAGGAGTTCTCTCATTTCTCTCAATTACCCCTTCCTCTTAAACCAAATTGTTATAAAGAGTCATTATATAAACAATACACCAACCCGACGATCACTCAAGACACTTTCTACAAAAGATACTCGAGAAGCAAAATGGTTTACAACTTAACTAAACTTAAGAAAACAAAATGCTAACAAAGAGGAAGGTACTTCTTTCCCTTCCGCCTTAAACCCTTAAATTACACTCTAATAATCGATTAACTTAAGTCTGTAGTCTACAACGATTTGCCTGATTGGAAATCAGTTTAATCTTTAACCTGAGAGCCCGAGAGTCCCCGGTACTGGGGACTTGCCCCCTTGTGCGTTACATTTTCGCTCATAGCTCACTAACCCTGAAAGTAAACACATATTAAATACTGTTGTGCTCAGCGGAAACTCCTCTAAAAACGTATCTAATTCAATTTCATATCCGTGAACCACAGCTCGAACGCCATGCAAATAAACAACAACATATCCGGAGTATAATTCATGACCACGTTTCTGTTTATGTGCGATATATATCCACAATATAAACGGAAACACCAAAACCATGGCAATAAATGAAAGCTAACAACCAGCTGAATCCAGCGATATGCAACTCATTTACATTGCATGAAGTATTTCAGAGAGCGAAAGTTCCCCGAAAAAACGCCAGCAAAAACCAAGCAAGCATGTAAATCTTGTCTTACCTTTGCCGTTTTTTCAACAAAAACTTATTTCCATAGCACTTTGACTTCTCTTTCCATAGCGTTTGTTGTTATGTCCGGTCGATAGCTTCGCGGAAACTCCATTTTGGCTCTTTTCTGTAGCTCTGTGCTAGCATAACATCACCAAATATGGAATCACTCCCCGTGCGTAAGAGCACGTCTCTCCACGCAGCGCGTCCTGTAATTCGTCGCGGATCCCGTCAGTCTCAAAATGTTTGTCATCATTGGCTTCTTCAGATTCAGAGCCTTTCAACGATATATAGAGCTCCCGGATTGGACAGATGGTCGGCAAGAAAAGAAGACTATGAACGTAGCTGAAGCTTTGGACAAGATTTTTTCCATATTTCAATTATTGTGCCAAACTGTGCCAACATGGATTACGCCTGAACTTTGTTCAATCAAAACCTGTACAGAATATTAGTTTCTTGTAGTATGAACACCAAACTTGCTACAGATGTCCTTGACGTGTAGTGGTTACAATTGATTGTGTTTATTTGCTTCGTTTATAAGTAAAATAAGGAGATATTAGAGGAAACGTGTGTTTTTTTTTTAGGCGGAGTTCATTTTTTGGCCATTCCAACATCAATTACTCTTACCCAGTGTTCTTGACTGTCAAATTAACTCATCCACACCACTCCCCAAGAACCTATCTTCATTTTGATACCAAGATTTGCAGTTTAGGCCTTGTGAAAGCTTAGAAATGCCTTAAAAAGTAAAAGTATAGGATTTTCGGAAAATAGGCCTCAGGGCTTAAGAGGTTAAAGTAACATGTAGACATTGCTCTGTGAACCTCCGTAGAATGGATGCTCACCCTCCGCCCTCGCTGCTGTTATATTAAAGATACACAATGGCAGTGAGCGGCAGTCGCAGTTTTAACACACAACGCTTTGACATTTTCTGATTGGTGTTAGTCTGCAGCGACATCTGTGGCACCCGAGCTGAAATTTTGTATTCATACATTATTTATAAGCATATGTTAGTTTCAACTGGTGCTAGGGTTTCGCTTCCCTGAACGTATGTAAATTAATTATTATCTATATATAATTATTATATGAATAGATCTCCAGATCAAATTACATACATTCTATCTTAATACCTAACCTTAAAAGATTTTAATTAACTGACTTTTTAAAGAGATTTGACTAAAGGTATTTGTGTACCTTTTAGTGACTGCTGGGCACAATAACGGCATGTCATTATCAGCACAACCCTATTGTTATTAAAAAAAACGTTGTGTTTTGTTTAATTTAGTTAAAAATAAGATGACTATTAGACCAAAAATGAATTATTTAAAGTTAATACAGCACTATTAGTATTCATAATATTAATGTCCACATTGTATTTTGTGTTTTTTAGAACTAAACATTTAAACCAAAAGTTTGATTAATATTATTACAATGTTATTGTTGATATCATCAAAGTTGTTCTTTGTTTTGAACATTGCAGATTGATTTTTAATTTGAAAAATTGAATAAAAAAAAACATTTCAGGCCATATCGTCCAGCCCTTTTTTGACTGAAGTCAAAATACTGAAATCTTTTGTTTAATGTAAATAATATTAGGCTAATAATGGAGCGTTATTCCTCTAAAACCTTTTTTTAAATACCTTTGACTGTAAATGGTCATGGTTTTCATAATGGCACTTTTTAAAAGGAAAAATTACTTCCATCTTAACTCTGTTTTGAAGTGTAGTTCCAGACAGCCCTGGGACTGGAAGGCTACACAGTCCTTCATCTAAGCCTTCACCTCTCTTCCAAACACCCCTTCACGTCACAAGATTAGCCTACGTTCAAAATGCAGGTCTTAATTCTCAAATCAGGTTTCTGAATAAAATCCATTTTCTGTTTGTTCACAACAACTTTATTATTATCATCAGATAATATTAAGGAAGAAGGTTGTGATAAGAGTCGAACGGAATATTTACAGAATAATGGCAGAATTTTATTTTCACAATTTTCATTGTTCTTTTAATACTTCTCTGAGCACCTTCCTGTATCAAAATCTTCTCCATCTGCTTTTAACTGTGGTAAAGTGCATCTGAATGGGGATTATTGATGAGGAAAAAGTTGAATATATCTGAGTCGTTCCCTTTTGGAATATAAGGTTTTAAACTTCTGATCTGGGACCGTATATAAAAATGACCTTGGTCGAATTTGAAAAATGTCTCATACGGGCAAAAATATCGAATTTTGGACACAATGGGCTAGAGTATGAACGCAGCCTAAGTGGAGAGTTAGGGCAGAGAGGTAGAAACGGGACTCAACCTAAATCAGCTGTGACCATGATCTCCATCTCTCTGTTTTTTCTTTCCCAGGCTGGAGGGGTTTCTGTTCCAAACGTGGATGATCCTGAGGCTTTTCCAGCTCTAGCCTAAAAGAAACCCAGCGTTCCTTCTCATCCTTCTCCTCCTCTTCTTTAATGCTTGCATGCTTAAGGATCCTTTGACCATAGAACCCAGAAAAGAGAGAAACCCACCCGACAGTCATCCAAGCAAACACTGAGAACTGACTTTTAACTGCGAAACACACCAAGGGGACTTCTTGTTACACTGAAGCAAATGAAGGCCGGAGGTTTTTGTAACGGAGACGTGACAGCAGGGACGTTCATACAGTATTCCTCCTCCTTTTATTCCTGGAGATTATGCGTTTGTCATAATTATTTTTTTATTGCTGTTTGAATGTATGCATCTTCTGGATGGGCGCGACTGAAGTGTGAGCGCTCAAGCTTCCCCTGAAGGAGTGTAATGGAGTACACTTGTCACGGCTCTACCAAAAGCAGAATGTTGAGTTTTTATTGGTTCTCCACAGCGTGAATGGTACTGCACCCAAAAACTGAGAATCCAGTCATTAATCCCTCACCCTTGTGTTTCCTTCTTTGCTGTTGAGGATCTCACTGGATCCGGTGGCTCCTCGAGTCAGTGAAATCTCCAGTTGAATGAGATCTCGATGGTAAAGAATTAATAGCAGATGCAGAACGTTTCGTTTTTTTTGTTCTTGAGATGTTTTACTGTGCTCTTGAGTCATGTCTGCAGACTATTTTAAATGTGTTGAGGCAGGTCAAGCAGTGCCCTCTTGATAATAGGGTTTCGTTTTTCTTTTAAAACCCTGTCAAGAATGCTCATCTTGATTTTGCTTTGGGGACTTCTGTTATTGTTGTGCACACTTTTCTAGGAACTGAATCCCTCCCATTAAAGCATCCCAGGGCTCCATGGAGATCTATAATGATCATAGAGGTCATCTCCTAGAAAGCTAAGGACCATTTTCACAGCTGTGCGTGCGTGTGTGAGCGAGAGAGAGAGAGAGAGAGAGAGGCTGTACTTGGATTTAATGTGCCGTATGTTATTTCTCCTGGGATTAGATGGTCAGCTTCAACAGGAACATTTCAATCAAAAATGAAAATGTTGGCTTCAGTTACTGAATGTTCTTTGGGTTCAAACGTGGGTTTCTTTTGAACGCCGAAGAAGCGACTGTGAAGAATGCTCTGGTAGCAGATGGTTTTCTGCCATAGATGTCTGTTGTTTCCATTGGGGACCCCAGCGTGAGAACATGTTGCCTCTGTGTAAGCTCTATTTTCTTTTCTATTTATTTTCATAAATATCTCTTCGCTGGCTCCATAGATTCCAACATTCTTCACCATTTCTTCAGTGTTCAACAACAAAGAAGGAAAGTCCTGGGAAATTCCGAGTGAGATTGACGTACATTTTCATGTTTGGTTGAACTATGCTTGACAGAAGTTTTGATATTTTAGTTTTGTCTTCTTTTCTAGATAAAGTTATTGACATATCTTGCACTTAGATTGATGGTGGTTTTGAATCTAGCTACTAAGCACGTGCTCCGTTTGCATCGGTTTTTATTTTGATTCCTTCTGTGATTTTTTTTTTTTTTTATTTGGACTGTGATAGCACTACTGCTTTGGTTTTACTGAAAAACGTGTGGTACAGGGTTGTTAGAGCTGTGTTTTAAAGAAGAAGCGATGGAAAGCAGTTAATGTGCGTGAGAAGACAAGACCTCCGAGTGTGTTGATGGTTTGCAATGTGTTCATAGGAGGAGGGAAATAAAATGGGACTGTGTCACTACTTCGACTTGAGCCTTCTGGTTTATTAATTTAATGTGTAAATATTTATACCCATGACCATTTTGTTGTGTTTGTTTGTTTGTTTCCACTAGTAGTCGCGCTTGAATTGTTTGTATAAAATATTTGTGAAATACTATATAAAAAAAACAATAAAATAACATTCCCACAAAAGAATAACATTAAATACATAACCACAACATAAAATCCACAAAAGTTATTTGTATAGGACAAACTCAATGTCACTTTTGCTCTATAGGCATCGTTTCCCCCATATTTTGTGACGATTGTCATGATCACTCATTAAACAGTGACCCATGCTGAAAAGAAACTAAAACTAACATAATGATTTTGTCGTTTTATAGTAATAATTGTTTTTTTATTGAACCACAAACCAATGCAAGTGTGCTTACTTTTGGAAACTAAAAATAGAAACAAAAAGCCTGCTGCTCCCCAATCCAACCAGATACGATGGCACCTCCGGCTCCCACCCTATTACAACCTGGTTATTTGGCTAATGATTTATATGAAAAATGTATTACATGTTTTCATTATTTGGCTATTTAAAGTACCGGTTGACATATATACAAATGCTGCCGCCATTGAGTCGATGCGGCGGCCTGGCCGCCATCTTGAGCCGGATTAAAGACGTCTACTCAGATATACGTATTTAATATCTTTTAAAGTATGTATGTTTTATGTCTACTTACTACAGTGGTCAACGGAGGCAGAGATCTATTAGCGATTAAAATAATCGTATCTCATTAATTTCGACTACTATGTTCGCAATGAAGGTTGGTACCATGAAATTTAAGACACATTTAATAGATAATTAAGGACAGTTACATATAATGATGAATTAGCAAGTGTCACTTTCATCATCTTACTCATGTCTTGCAAACAAAAACATTTTGGTATTCGTGTTCTAGAATCACGTTCAAAACTGATTGACCGATTTGTCCAACTCCGGTCTAATATGGCGACAGTGTTCAGCGTACGTGACAGCATCTACGTCATCAAATATCTATGATTAGATTCTAACGCTAACTTCCGGCTGAATTCATGACTGTTGCGCCCTCCTACGGACACTTATCATTACTGCTGTTTAAGATGGCGGATTGATGGTTCAAGTTATAAACTCCAGGTGAGCGGCTCGCACTGAACGCGAAAGCAGACTTGTTTAACAATGTAAATGTAGTGTATTTGGAAACGTTCTTCATTAGAGTTGTTTTGACCCGTTGATGAATGTAGAAGTGAGATTTCTTACTGATCGTACTAACGTTATGGGTTCACCTGTCTGGTTCAGGTTTGGGTTTGCTCTCACCTGCCGTCTAGGATTTTAATTTATACTCTTTGAAGCACTTTCATAAAACATAACAACATTCGAGTAGAAATAAAATAGATTTCTGTTCGATTAAATATGTTGAACGGGATGATTTGGAAGCGAAAGTAAAAGTATTTTGTCTACATACAAAACGCCCCCAAACGAAACTACTTAATTACTATACAATGTACTTTAAAACCTATAAAATACTCTTGATGTTGTATTACTCAGCGCGTTAGTGTGTATATATATATTTATATAATTATTTTTATTAAATGTTGAGGTTTGTCCTGAAGGTTTATGTTTTGCATGTTTTTTCAGCTGTAAAGTTTGCCATTTAAACATTGTCAAAGGGAACGTGCTCACTTTTTTCATCCTCAAGTGGTCAGTTGAGGAATTACAGTTTCAGTCACTTCCTGTTACACATCAGGAAGGAAAGCGAGAGATTGCCCCTTGTTTTTCTGCCTCAAATTAGGGTGTTCTCATAAATGGAAGATAAGGAATAGAATGCACAGAGGCAAAGGTACCTAGAGTTTCAACAGGATATATCATTCACCAAGATACTCTTCCATTTCTGAAAACATTGGTTGTTTACAGCCCTTTTACAGTCAACACTTGAAGCTGAGAAAGTTCTGAAAGCTCTAAGCACATTTATTGAACTTATAAAAAGACTATGGAAATATCCATGTTTGAAATATGTAAGTTTATTTTTGCACAATTGATTTTTCCAGAGCAAAGATGAGCGACTCTCTCTTTCACCCCATCGCTGTGGTCTGTGCAGGGTCTTGCGTTGCCTTCTCTGCAGTTTTCTACAAACTCTACTCAGAAAAAAAGATAGAAATCCAGAAACTCAAGGTAACTACACAGATTCATTCACAAAAAAAATCTCAGGTGTCCTGTTTGTACTTGATTGTCTTTTGTTTACATGTTTGAAAAAGCCACGGCTTGGTGGCGCTCACACAAAAACAACACAAGCACCTGTTATCTTTGGCCTCTGATCATACAGAGCTTTATGACAAATGTAAATATGATCATAATAATCAGAAAAGTGGGAAAATGTTATGGAGAGGTATTTCTGATTGCCTGGAACTTGAGCTTTTGTTCGTTTGTACTAGATTGAACGATACAGGTCTTTCTCTGGCCCATGTCGGAAATCTAGGAAGCTGATGTCTGAATTTTATTTATGTAAACACACGCATATTTTGAAAGTTTTGTAATCCAAGAAATGAATACTTTGAGAATAAACAAATTATTGAACACATTCCACGCTGTAAGCATGAGCCAATCTTCTTTAGCTCGTGTTTTTCAGTCAGAAAATATCAACTATTCTCGGTCTTAAGTTCGTTTTGGCTTTTCTTTGCTGATTTCACACTGCATTTGGCATGAAATAATCTGAATCAGTTCCACATGACTGCAAGTGTCGTCAATGTTTCTTTTCTGAAGAATATTGACTTTAACTCACAGCTAATGCTTATTCAGAATAATAGGCTTCTCCTTGTGCTCAAGACTTTTAGCTCGAAACAAAACCAAAAAGTTTTTGTTGCTGCAGGAGCTGGAAGTACAGCTGGAGCTGCTGCTGCTATCCATGGTTTGTTTGCCAGATGAAAATAGAGAAACGTTATATTTACAGGGTAAAGCTTCCTGTATAAAGTTGAGCAGCACCACAGGGGCACAATCTAACAGTTCCGTACATTCAGTAAAGACCCCAAAGATCTTAAAAAAAAAAAAACACACAAGTGCATTAATGTGACAGCTGTGATTCAAGGGAAAAGCAGTTGGTTGTGTTTAGAACACAATAGAACTAATGTCAAAATGTTTCCTACATTTAGAGGCAATCTTCTTCTTTTAATGTAAGATATTTTTTTGGCCACAGTTACAGCGGCACCCCGATATCTGAAAATAATTCGTTCCAGGGTGGCTTTTGTATCTCGAAGCAAGCTTTGCATGTAAAACGGCTCTCAGAAACAACAGTATAAGTTGATTTAAAAAAAAGTAAATGATAAACTTTTCTTATAGCACATTATTGGTAATCTATACTTAATGTTTCACTTGATTTAAAACTGATTTAAAGTGTTTTAAAGCGTATCAGCCCCTTTTAGCCCTGTCTGCAATGGGAGAGTGGAGCGCCAGGACCCCGGAGCGTCAGAATTAAGCTTTGAAACAGCTATTGATACCCTTTGTCTGGTCTGCTTGGCTCTTCAGGAGATCCCAAACTTTCAAGTGGATCATCAGCTGCTCCGAGTCCTCAAATCCACGACCACCCGGCGACTACATTATGCTGCTGTAGAAGGTTCGCTCAGACACAACATGTCATTCTTGTACATTTATTTCTCATCTCACACTTAATCAATCCATGCTGATCCACAAAGATTTTATTAAACCAAAGATCGTCCATGAAGGAAAGATAGGGCGGAATAATATAGTGTCGTTTACTTCTAGCATCTCCTTTATGAAGACACTTGTATTTTCCTGTTATTATCTGTTCGCTTGTGGTTTATGGCTCAGTTGTGCTCATCTGATCATTCAGAAATTCATCTGTGCCCTTTAACAAGGCTATACTTTCACTTCCATCCATCAGATGATGTTCCTTATCCCATGATGCAATGCGTATATCCTGAACGACATCTGCACTCTAATATAAACTAGAGGGTTTTAAACAGGCTGGTCGCTATGGGGGAGTCTACACACCAACCGCCATGTCTCTCTCATTTTCCTAAGCCGACGGTAGAAATATAACCAACTGGTTGCAATGGTAAACAGGTGGCTATTGATGGGAATATATAATAATATATTCCAGAGAAGACAGGAGAGGGCTTGAAGTCCAAATATTTACTAAGAGTTTCATGAATAACACATTACAGATATATCTGGGTGAACTAACTGCATTACACAACAGCAAAGCGTTCCGTCGTCATGCGTTAGCTCCTGTTATGGTAAAAATATACCTTCTCAATTGATAATAAACACTGGAGACCGTTTGAGAGAGAACACAGCAAATGCGGCTATTTATTATGAAGATTTAACAGTCTCAATGCATTTCCTACACACGTGACTAACGTGGAAGAAGAACGTGGTTTAGCGCATAGTCCTAACGCAAGCCTATTAAACGTAAGAACGAACGCCAGAAGAGAAAAGAAGGAAAAGAAAGAAAGAGGAAGAAAAAGAGAAAGAAAAAGACAGACCCAAGAGAGTCGAGTCCAAGAGAGATCAGCGCAAGAGACAAGAGAGTGAGCAAGCACTTTCTTAACTCCTTATCTTCTCCTCAAGGGCGGGACTAAAGTATGACGTGTGCTCTTAAAAGTTTCTCAGATTACATTTCTCAATATGACCACTAGATGGAGGTATTACATAGGAAAATTCCCATCACACTCACACGTCCCTCCCTTGTGACATGGTCTTATATATGTTCTTAAAAATGCAAATTAGTTGGGGCGTAGTTCCGTTTCCCTCTGGCCTTTTGGACGTGAGCCGTTCACTTCCTGTAATGGTGGACTGTCTTGATCCTCCACTTGACAGAGAAAAAGGCACTCGGGGCGATAACACAGGTCTATAAAAATATCCTATTGATTAAATTCAAGTAACAAAAGAAACACACAATTATCACTCATTTATTTTTCAGTTTAATATTACACTTAATACTTAAATAATTATAAAGTAATACACCACATAGTTAGAGAAAATGAAACTGTTGGGAGATACCTACATTATCCTTCACTATGGAGGGGTCAGTGGCAGAATAGATTGTACATGGTCACCATGAGTACAGTAAAGCCCCATGTCTTTGTTTCGCAAATTCGAGCTATTGTTCTTCCAAATCGGTTGCTACGATAAACACCCTGGTTGCTATGGTGTCAGTGACGGAATTTGAGTTTAGTTTGGTTCTGATTAAACCAAAGGACTGGAAGGGTCATGGAGTGGATTGGGTTTTGGATGTCCATCCATATGGATATAGGGATTTTAATACAAAAACATTGTGGATTTGAATAAATGACTCTTCTGTTTAATTGTTTATTGACATGCATCAAGAAGAAATGGTGATTTTGATGCTCTGGGCTGCTCCAGGCATTCAAGTCATCAAACACTCTAATAATGTGTAAAAAAATCTTCAAAATAATAATAAAAATTCAACCCAAAGTGTAAAAAATGAAATTATTCAGTCCTCCTCTAGTTTCCCAACCATTATGATTATTAAATAAAAGTTTTCCTCTGTATCCGCAGGACTCGTGCAAGCTGTAGGGGAGCCCATCTCCAGTCAGTTTGTACCTCGGTGTAATGGAGTCATCCAGAAGATCACGCTACATGAGCACTGGAAACACTGGAACCCTCTCCTCAAGTCATGGTACACCCCACACCACCCCTCAGTATTTGAAGAGGTTTTGGGCTAGGGTTTGATGAGAGGCTCCAGATAGAATCCCTTGAATCTGATGCTTGAGGACTATTTTATAGTGGAGGACGTTTGCTGTGTTTAACCTCAAGTTTAGAGTCTTTTAGAGATGGACCATCAAACTGAATCCCTCAACAGCTCTGTGCACGGCGCTTGTATCTTTAAGAACTTATGTTGACAAAAAATAGTGATCATTTTATTTGATTTAGATGTTTCTGCATTTTGTAAACGGAACACAATAATTGGTTATTATTCAAATTTCAGAAAGCCTTTTTCACATCAGTTTTAAGCTTTTGCGAGGGCAGAATATGGCACAGATGCATTCAGCAGCAGCAGGCATGAGAACAAAACGCCTTCTCTTTGGTCAACCATAATGGGGTTTTCTCTGGCCAATGTGAATATTTGGATTATTTTTAGGTAAAATTACAATTATTGAAGATACATGCTAGCTCAGTCTCACAGTGTTCGCACATTACTGACTACAATTTCAATAATTGTGATGCTTTCTACCTTTTCTATGGCAGTCGTGGCCTAGTGGATCAGGTGATTGTAGATCGATCCCCAGCTCCACTGGGAGTTGAAGGTGGGATGAGTGTTGAAACTCTCTCCCTCCTGTGACAACCATTACTGTGGTGACCTTGAGCACGTCACCAGTTACCACAGCTCCCTGGGCACTGCACTATGGCTGCACACTGCTCCCGGCGTGTTTATTCACTGCTGTGTGTGTGTCTGCGCACTTGGATGGGTTAAATGCAGAGCACAAATTCCTTGTATGGGTCACTCCATACTTAGTCCTAATGTAACCTTCACTAATTTCCCGGCAACATCACATCCTCACTGTTTTCTTGAACAAAGTCTGATCATCTTCAAACAGTTTCTGCGTGTAACGTACGCATTCATTTAAAGGCTTTTAATAGAGCGGGAGGAAGTCTCGTCACATTGAGTGCAGCAGCCATTTTGTTTGTAATCTAAGTTTCCACCAGGAGTCGCGCTTTAATTGTTTACAAAATACAATTTTGAACAATTTCGACAATACCCTAAATTATTATTCAGCTGGTTTTAGTTTCTATTGAAAGGAGTCACTCTGTTTAAGGTGTAACCGTGGCAACGGTGACATCACATTATAAATATGGCGGATGTGATGTCACTCCAGTGATGTCAATCAAACCGTTAGAATATTAGTTTTGATTGTTTACCAAAAGAAGCTAGTATTTGCTGACTCTGAAACTCAAACAGGATCGTTTAGTAACGGATTTATAATTAGTTTTATGTACTTTTATCAGCATCTTGTATTTGACAATGTAAAAATGTCAGAACCCTTCTAGTGTTTGTGCTCGTAAAAGCACTCAAAAGATGTGCAATCATAATCCTGACTTAAAATCAATACTTTATCACGGTGTTGGCTAAAATTATTACCTTTAAAGAGGAGAATATATGATATGTTTTAGTATGTTTAAGATTTGAGGCACTATTAGCATGCTAGTCTTTTTATTTGCTTATGTAACATTTTTAAAGTATATTTGAATGGCATTTTGATTTTGTTTTTTTTAACATGTATCTCTAAATACATGTGTTTTCAAATGCCAAACATTTGAATAGTGTAAGCATTTTTTTTTAAATCAGGTGCTTTCTTCTAGCACAACATTTAGTAGCACCTGTGTGAAAGAAGAAGCTATGGATGACGATTATTAAACATGGTTTGTACTAAAAGTGATGATTTCACCCATGACGTAGAGGAAGCTGTTACAAAAGTTACAGCACAGTAGTGGATTGCAGTTTTAAGAAGGGAAATAAATAAGTCTTATGTTGGTTATTCGATGCCAAGTTAACCGTTATGGTGTAAACATCGGAATGAAACATTTTTACTGCCATAGCTTTGTTTTTACGAAGTGGCTACAATTTAAGAGTTCTCTCCAGGAAAATCCAGAAAACAAAGAGCGTAGAATGCAGACAATGCGGAAGCAGTTGTGGAAGTAGTCCATTAACCTAGTTCAGTAATTACATTCCAGTTAAAGCTAGGGATCTGTATCTACTTTGGACTTGATGAAAGGAACAGTTAGTAGAGCCCTGCACTGCCTGGTTGCCAACAAAGGCACTGAACACTAAGAACATCATTCCCACAGTGAAACATTGTGGTGGGAGTGTAATGCTCTGGTGATGTCTGTTTGCTTGCTCCTCAAAAAGTTGTCTTTGTTGAAGAAAGGTTGTTATCAAACAAAAGGGATTTACTATTAACATTAAAGGACTAATGATTTTTAACAGAAAACTTTAGAATCTTTATGACCATAACTTGTCTTTTTGTAAAAATTCATTTGGAGAATTTTGCAATTTCACAGGGGGGGGCGGCTAATACTTTTGTCTTCAACCCCTTGTCCTCACAGGGTCCCAAAAACAGAGAACAAACAGCAGTCAACCCAAACAGTGCCTTTCATTCTGGTTCCTCCCGGCTACTACCCCAGTGATGTGTGTGTGCGTGTGGATTCCCCTCTGGAAGCCTCGGGTGATTACCTCCAGCGAGTCCACAGGCGCACCCGGAACGCTTCTGAGGGGCTGGTGGGCAGTGTGTTGGGAGAGCTGAGCGGGCAGAGGCCGGTTGCGCAGGAGGAGTGCGAAGAGATGCTGCGTGTGGGAGAAACACTCACCGGATTTGGGGAGGTGGTGCTTGAGGGTGAAACTATACGGCTAAAACCACCTGTAGATGGGCGAGCATACGTCCTGATGCCTGGAGACCATCGTAGTTTTATACAGAGACACGAGGCCAGTGCCGGGATGTGGAAGGGGCTCAGTGTGTTGTTCGGGATGGCCGGGGTTACACTTATTGCTGGGTTAGTCCACAGAGGAGTCAGTGATAAGAAGAATTAGACGAGGTGTAGATCTCTTTAATCAAACTTTGTCGACCCTGAATGTACGCAATGATGTTTTGTAAACTGATGGTTTTCCATTTATTTGGGGTGAATGTTTTTAATCTTACTTGAATTGATATTTACATGAGCCAAGCGCTGTGATGCACACAGAGGTCTGTTTGCTTTTTATCTCACAAAGCCTTTACCTTTATGTTCTCATGAGTTTCCATCTTCATTCTCTGTGTATTATTAAAATATTGATCAGGGATTGACCAACTACTAAGATTGTCACTTTTTATTGATGTCATCGGCAGCAAGATGATGATGTTTGGAGCTGGTCTGTGGGTTGACTGTGACTGTTTTCACCATTATGCTACTTTGAGATTTTTACTAGAATTGTGGTTCTGCTCTTCCAATTCCGCACAATGTTCCTCACAATTCCAAGTTCAGGTCATCTGAGAGGTTCCCATGTTGCCACTCTTAAGAACATGTAAAGAGGAAACTGTGGATGGAGGTCAAACCAATTTGGAGTTCTAGTACTTAGTTGCAAAATTAATTGAGAATAATAAAATGACAAGAGAGTCTAAATGTGTGCGCAATTTTGTTTAAAAATATTCCACAAATCATGTTTACTATATTTCATTTATTTTCTAATAAATGTTTTAAATCTTTATTTTTATAAATATATTTGTAACACATTGTTAACCTTTTGCAATGAACTGTCGGCAGCGTAGTGCATTCAGACACAAGCTTTAAAATAAATATTAAAATAAAGCACTCTCTCATTTTATATATCATATACCATGGCAACCACTAACAAAGTTACTTTCACAATTGCAAACCCGCTTATTTTTATTTCTGTTTAGTTGAACTTTTAAAACTTTCTCGCGCACACTTTTTTCTATTATAAGAGCTTTGGATTAAGGTAATAACCATTGAAACGAATGGCCAGAGAGGCGTGAAGAAGCCCCACCCACTTCTGGAACCTGGGTAAATCCATTCAAAAGCTTTAACCGCTACGCTGTGCTTTGCTTATGTGTGAAGCACAAAATCTCACTATGATGAAACACCTAGCAGACATTTTCCAGACTGGTTGAGCACCAATGGACCGAGTGACAACTTTCCCTCCCTCCAGATGTTAATTAGAAAGTGAATAAAACGGCACACAATGTACCATACGCGCGACATCATGGACACCACACCAAAACTAAAGTTTTATACAGTCTATGCTTGGGTCAGTCAACATTTTAATGTTTTTTAAACATATTTTTTTTTTACTGTAATAAAGTTCATTCAGATATCCCCATTTTGGCAAAAGTGATTATTTTATTGACCCTGAAACCAAAAAATCCAGCACTAGTCAACTGCACATTGAATTTATCAACAGTTTTAATGCGGTTAAAAGTTTGTTAAATGCAGAGAAAAAAATAGTACCTCAGCTACATTTAGCTACAATTGTTTAAGCTAATGTTGACAAGTATTGATCGCTTTTGCATTTTAAAACGATTTTAGGCAAAATATATACTAGTCTATTAATGATTCAACTAAAATGTTCAAGAAAATGTTAGTGTAACTCATACTTTCCATTTTATCTTCTGTGGCTTCGATGAGTTTAAGTTAGCACAAGTCTGCATTAGCATCCACGCTAGCATGTATTTCTAAATCAATGATCGGGTTGTTGTTCTACAGAAGACTGTTTCTCTGAGGTAATTGTGAATAAAAGTCACATAAATATGCACACGGAATAAAATTATTTGCAAAACGGGCATTTTTAACGTGGTTTTATTGCAAAGGTTCTGCAAGGCAAGTCGCACAGGAAAGCGAACCATGCCAGATGTGTTTATTCCAGGTTTGAGGTGTGTGTGTGAATCTCACTCATCATGAAGTTCAGTCATTCATCTTCCTCTGAAGACTCCTCAGCTTCCTCCAGCCACTGAATGAACTTCAGAAGCTAAACAGACGATGCAGAAATGAAAACTCAATTAAAATCAAGAGTTGTTTCTCAAACAAATTCAGAGTTTACTAGTGCGTGTCCACACATCTAACAGACTACCATTCAAAATTTGCTACAATTTTATTGAACCCTGTTTTTCCTTCTACTCGTGAAATGTTCACTGTGCCTCTGGCTGCAAAGCATGATTGATCCACCCCCATGCTTAACAGAGGTTCTTTCCATTAAGTTCTGTGCCCTTTCCTCTCCAAATATACCTTTGGTCTTGCTTTAACTTCCACTGTTCCTGATGAACTCCCTTTCTTAATTACATTCCAAACAGAGGATAGTGGCATCTGAAAACGCATTGCTATCTTCTTCCTCTGCTTTGATTTTGATTTTCAGTTTTCTACACAACTGCTTAGAAGAAGCCATGGTGTTGATTGTTGGGCCAAGGTCAGATGAGTCTGGGCATTTAAAACCTTTATATAAATACATTTAAGAGAGTCATAAAACCAAGACAATGGACGTGTTTTTGACTTTGCAGTGCTTCAAGATGTTGGTGACCAAATGATGAACATTTCAAAACCACAAAAGTGGCTCCAAGTTTCTTCACATGTTACGTTACCTAGAGGAACACAGTAGATAAAACATTCACGTCGATAAACTTTTGTTGTCAAACAAACTAATTGTGGCAATGGTATGTGTGAATAATGATTGGCTAGAAGATGATAATCCAGAAGAACTGGAACCAGCTGGGTAGGAGTTAAAATGTGCAGGGACACCTCTCTATAAATCAGTGCTCTATGACGGTAACCATAGCAACGCAGACATAGATGACAACTTTTTTAGTGTTTTTTTTGGGCCATTTTGCCAAATGGATGAGGGTTAGAAAAGGTTGGAAAACCCACATCGCCCTGCGCAACATATATCCAGCGCAATGTCCACTATACCACATGGCAACTTTTAACTTTTCCGGAAAGAGGATGGTTTGTAAACAGACTCTTATTTTGCTCTCCAAACGCTGGACCGTTACTAATAGTTACTAATGTGAGTTGAGGCGTTGTCTCAAGTGAAATCTGTACATCAAGAGCTCAGCATCTTCTTCCAGCCTGTATCTAAAATCATCCGTCCCCTGTACGTGTATCTTTCGCTTTCCTATCATTTACTTTATTTTAAATGTGGAAAGCTCCTTTAAAAAAGCTCAGTCTGTTAGCCCAATCAAACAAGTCACTGTTCATGTTTTTGCGGGAACTAAAACCAGTTGAACCAGCTTATGAGGATGTGAGTTAACAGAAAAATGGCCGACAAGTCAAGATGAACTCCTCCCAAAAAAACCTCAGACCAATAACCGTGTGTTTTTCAGAACTCAAAGTTCAAGCGGAACGCTGAAGCGGCAAAAGTAATCTCACCCCGGGGTTCTTGCGCAGTTTCTGGCTCTTTTCAGAGGAGGCGCTCTGACCGAACCATCGCATGATCGCGTCTTCCTCCAGGATCTCCAGCTGATACATAGACATCAGCACCTGAACGAACACAAAGCACTCCCAATCAATATACCCTTTAAAGGTACATTTGACATCACTGCGGGGTTTAAACTGTTGGCAGCTACCAGTGTTTTATCATCTATTCAGCCATTTTCCAGATCTGCTGTATTAGCAGTTGTGCCACTGCCTAGGAGTAAAGTACGTCAACACTCATCCTGTAACTTTTAGAATGTAAATATATTGTTTTATATTACACATGTTTTGTACTCTGTCTGTTCAGAACCGTTGATAAATATGTGAAATATGTCATTGTGCTTCAACTTCCATGTTTTAAGGTTCCTTTTCTTGTTTTGACAGTCAGAATCCAAAATTTAGGAATATTTAAAATTTTTATAGTTATTCCAAACTTGGATTTTTTTGGGCAAAAACTAATTTCGTACATATTTGCGTACATTTTGAGGTCCTGTTTCTCTTATACGTGTGTTCAAAAACTCTCTACTTCAGGGGTGTCAAACTCATTTTCACCGAGGGCCACATTAGCATAATGGCTGTCCTCAAAGGGCCAGATGTAACTTATAAATGTAAAACAATGTAATTGAATGTAAAATAAATGTAACAACTCCTTAATGTTAAATAACTCATTATTTATAACTTATTCAAGTGACAATTCAGTTGCATTGAAACAATTGTATGCTTGTTGTTCTAATATATATCCTTTTGATTATTTGTCAGCTTATGAAAACCCACATAACTCCATTAATGAAGGATCAAACTGTCCAAGTGAATAAAGAAAAATAGCATTTTTGTAATTTGTTTAGCGAAAAAAAACCCTCACAGTCTGAAGACGATGCATATCGATCATCATCTTTTATCATCAGGCTCCAGAAACAGATCACAGATAAACTATTAGCTCCGCCCATTTCACATCTTGATATTTATTTTATCTGACTTGCACCACAGAACAGCACTTTCCTCGTTATAAATGTTATTTATTTTACGACACCTTGACTCTAACATTTGTTATAGCACAGCATTGGTTATCTACACATAATGTTTTGCTCGATTGCGAATGCATCTCGAAGCAAAATATTCCCGTGTGACATTTCGTAACTCGACGCATTCGTATCTCGAGGTACCACTGTACACCATTATTGGAAGTATTACTGACTTTCAGAATCCACAATGTAAGAATATTGTACTGTAACATAACATACAGTACATTCCACTGTGTATAGATCATTAATTATATATAACCTGGTAGCAATCCAGTTCAAAATGAACAAATTGTTACCTTTATATACGACTTTTTCCCTACATAAACGTAACTCTTTATAGACTGACATCAAGGAAATATCAGTAGAAAATTAAATGTTGCACATTTGTCTGCTTAGTTACTGGGTTGAAGTATAGATACAAATTCAGATCACATGTTCAGTCTTAAAAAAACAATACAAGTTTAAAGGGGATCCGTTTTAAATAAGAAATAAATGTTGTAAATATGGAAACTGATAGTGAAATGGTGTATTTCAATGATTCTGCTACGCTATGCTGTCGGTGTCATCACAGGACCAGGAGTAGTTTTTAATACGACTCACTTTAACCACAGCCGCCCAGTGCTCCTCGTGTTCAAGGAAGAACTCCTCTATGGAGGCCAGGCAATCCATCTGATCCTGAGGTCGCTTCACATAGTTCTTGAAGACCGGAGCCCACTTCTTTAACAACTGAACAAGAAGGAGACACAGATGTTGAAGCGGGCGGATTCAACCAGGAGAAGCAGTCGCACCAGAGTGGCTCTGCTAATCTGAACGACTGCAATACAATCGATTCAAGGCGAAGAATCCCAATTAGCTCCAACTAAATGATTCACCACTTCCTGTAAGATCTCCACCAAGACTAAAACAATAATCAGTCAATGTTTAGCGCCTCCTGACGGAATATTATGCGAGTTCAGAAGAGATGGTTCAGTGAGAGGCTACCAATGACCATAGATTACAGAAGCAGGAAGTATAAATGTGAAGCACCACCATCTTCCACTTAAATTAATATTTAAAGTTGGTGCTGCTCAGTCAGAGATAATATTAAGGATTTTTCAGCCTTGTTAAACTGTAATCTATGTGCTCTTATGTCTACACCATCTGCATACAAAAATGTGAATGTTTGTGAATAAGCGATAGACTGACCGGCAGCAGGACGGAGGCGAACTGAGCAGCGTCTTTCTGAGGTTCCGGCTCAGTCAGAGGGAACTCTAGAACCACTCGTGCCAGAACTTGCATCACTTCCTTCAGAGTGATGTTATAGGCATACCTGAAGAGATGCAAGCAGTCAGCACAACTGGTTTCCTGTCAATGAGGAACACAGCGTATTTATCCTACTTGAGAGAGTTGATCTCCAGGACCAGGTTATCGCAGCTGATGTTCTCCTCCAGGCCTCTCTGTAACGTCCCAAGCACCTCGTTCTCAAACACTGAGAGGGACGGAAACACACTTTGTGCTACTGGATTGTTTATTCATACAGCACAGCTATAATCCTTAAACACGAATCTTTTTATACTTAATCTACAGTGTTTCCCCTAGCTTTATAGATGTAGGGGGTGTGATGGGAAACAAAGGGGCATTCAAATACAGAAAACCCCCCACAGTTTCTTCATTTCCGCTGCATTAAATGTGCAATGAAACAATCCACAGATCCAAGGCCAAGTTGACCGGCAAAGGACGAGCCAATGCTTAACACAACAGTGATAAGTACCATACAAAAACTTTATAAGATGTTTCCCAAGAAAAGCGAATCTGTATTGTACACCCCCAGACCAAAGCATAAAAGCCCTGGAGAAATGGTCACTAAAACGTAAACTGGTTAAATTGTATGTCCGTCTCTCATTCCTGGATACCCTGAGATCTCAGAAAGAGCTTAACCCTCGAGAGGGCACAGCAGATCTTTTCAGAACATGGTAGCAGCAGGAGGAAGGTAGCAGTTTCTGATCACAAGCTTTGGGAATTCTGTTTTTTCATACAAACTACTTTTCCTAAAAAAGAAGTGGGAGGGGACAGGAAAGTGAGGGGTTGTCCAATTATGAAGCACATAATCCTAATTTTATGCACAGCCAAATATTTCTATTGAACTTTTCTTGAGCAGGTGCAGCTGTCTTAAAGGGGTGGGGTGCCCCCCTTATTGAATGATAGGGGAAACACTGATTTGATTTGATTTCATTCACTTTCACTGTAGATTCTCAAAACTAAAAATGAGGTATGTCGTTTGACTTTTTCTCGATGAACTTCATTTGGAAATTGCCTGAAAGGGTTTCCTAAAAGTCTCTCTGAGTTGCTGAGCATAAATCTGTGGTTTTCGATTGTTTTTGCAACTGCACTTGGTTTTTGCATTAATTTAAGGCCTCTACACAGAGATTTGCTTGAATCGTAATGTATTATTCAGAACTCACCTTTGACATCATCTAGTTCAGGTGAAGGGGCGTGGCTTCCCAGGTCACGTGACCCCTCACTTGTCTCACTTTCACTGTCACTCTCTAGGTCAGGATTCAGCGATAAACCTAAAGAAAGAATACAATTCAGTTAATTGTGACATACATGCCTGCTAATATCCCCTTTCTATAATGTCATAGTTCAAGTTCACTCAAAATGAACACCACAAAGTTTAATCATTAATTTCTAAATCTGAATCTTAATAATGTGATGTTGTTAAAGAATCATATTCCTTGAAAACCATGCATCAATTTAGACTCTCTTCATCTAAACAGTAAACTCTTTTAGGATCAGAACTGTTCACTGTTTTAAAGGCTCGGTAGATGATTTCTGAGAGCCAATGTTTACACTTGAATTCCCCAAAACAACCACAGCCTTACAGCCTCCACTTTGATAGATTCCCAATATGCAAATAAAAAAAAATCTAAATAATTAGATTAGAATCAGAATAAAACAAACAATCTTTTGGTTTTTTCAACAGGAGAACTATATCCCAGCTACATCTAGATCAGTTTAATACAAAATGTACCACTTTTAGGAGATTAAATAAATCCCCTTATTTAGAACTAAAGCTTTCAAATCCTGCTCCTCTTCTGTAGTTTACTCAAATCCATTTGAATCCCCCGACAGATATTTCTATATCATAATGAAAATAATCCATCACATATCCTGCTCAGAAAAGGCATTAATAAGGATGTAAGGAGACATCCACTAAAGTTAAGGAACAGAAACTCTACCCCACGATGACCACAAATTAATTTCCACCCTTCTCCTGAGATTTAACTAAAGATCAGAAAGCACCTTGATAACCATAAATGGATTTCCACTATCTTTTGACAGTTTACTAGAGTGACTTTACAAAAGATTCATATATTGATGATGTTTATAGTTTATAAAAAAGTAACCAATTACAAGAGATTTAATTTAGCAAATTAACAAATAGTTTTCAGAACAAGTTTAAGGCCGGTTTCACTTATTTAACCTTCCCTGAGAATCATATTTAACCTCTTAAGCCCTGAGGCCTATTTTTCGAAAATCCTATACTTTTACTTTTTAAGGCATTTCTCAGCTTTTACAAGGCCTAAACTGCAAATCTTGGTATCAAAATGAAGATAGGTTCTTGGGGAGTGGTGTGGATGAGTTAATTTGACAGTCAAGAACACTGGGTAAGAGTAAATGATGTTGGAATGGCCAAAAAATGAACTCCGCCTAAAAAAAAACCCCACATGTTTTCTCTAATATCTCCTTATTTTACTTATAACGAAGCAAATAAACACAATCAATTGTAACCACTACATGTCAAGAACATCTGTAGCAAGTTTGGTGTCCATACTACAAGAAACTAATATTCTGTACAGGTTTTGATTGAACAAAGTTCAGGCGTAATCCATGTTGACACAGTTTGGCACAATAATTGAAATATGGAAAAAATCTTGTCCAAAGCTTCCGCTACGTTCATAGTCTTCTTTTCTTGCTTATGGGACATGATTTCAGCAAAAAAACTCCTAAAGAAACCCTGTAAAAGGGGGGTGGAAGCCCATTTATGCCATCTACGCGCGCTTTGCGTAACGTCCCATTCACAGGCGCTTTCGACGTTCGAGCTTCCGCGTGTCCTTACCCCCCGACCATCTGTCCATTCTGGGAGATCTATATATCGCTGAAAAGCATTGAATCTGTAGAAGCCAATGAGCTCAACCATTTTGAGACTGACGGGATCCCAGACGAATCACACGACGCGGAGTGTGGAGAGACGTGCTCTTGTAGTGATTACATATTTGGTGATGTTATGCTAGCACAGAGCTACAGAAAAGAGCCAAAATAGAGTTTCCGCGAAGCTATCGACCGGACATAACAACAAACGGACTTTTATCGCTATGGAAATAACTTTTGTTGAAAAAACGGCAAAGGTAAGACAAGATTTACACGCTTGCTTTGTTTTTACTGCTGTTTTTTCAGGGAACTTTCGCTCCCTGCTCTGAAATACTTTGCGCCATGTAAATGAGTTACATATCGCTGGATTCAGCTGGTTGTGAGCTTTCATTTGATGCCATGGTTTTGGTGTTTCCGTTTATATTGTGGATACATATCGCACATAAACAAAAACGTGGTCATGAATTATACTCCGGACATGTTGTTGTTTATTTGCATGGCGTTGGAGCTGTGGTTCACGAATATGAAATTGAATTAGATACGTGTTTAGAGGAGTTTCCGCTGAGCACAAAAGTATTTAATATGTGTGGGTTATTCTCAGGGTTCGTGAGCTATGAGCGAAAATGTAACGCACAAGGGGGCAAGTCCCCGGTACCTGGGACTCTCGGGCTGAAGAGGTTAACACAGGGGATCAAGGAACAATGCAACAGCTCACAGGTATCTTCCAACATGGCACTGAACAATAAATCTAAGATCCATTGTGTGAAATTCTATTTTAAAAACATCTCTCTGTGAAATTCTATTTTAAAAACATCTCTCTCTTGTAAGATAGTTTAATAAAAGCCCTTTCATGTCTAATAGAGTAGCATGTGCATTAGTCTCACCCCAGAGTCCAAGTGCAAGTTCATCTTCCTCCGTTTCATCAAGGTTACAGGTTCTCCAGAGGTGACCTCTGCCTTCAGAACCAACCTCTCGAGGGTCGAACACTGAACCACACACAAACAGAATTCACCCAGATTCATATTGAGTAACAAGCTGTTAGATAAGATAAAGTATCATTAATAATTTCAGAATTAGACAGTTCCTAGGCATTCTATAGAAGTCATATTCCTAGTGACATTTACACAAAAAGTGGTCAAAAACTAGAAAACAAGCAGTTAACACATATTATTGATTATATTGATTCATCAAATACATCATTAACAATTCCAAAACACTGTAATTAAATAAAGATGATCCAAACAACCTAGGATCCATGCGAACAGAAGAGCATCACTTACCTTTCTGTCTGACTTTATCCTTATCGCAGGAAACATCGTTGTCATCACTAAGGAACTGATCTTCATCCTCTTCCTCCTCTTCATCTGGGTGATGGAGGGACAGAATAGTGCCTGCAGCAAGAGTGATGTCTGGACCCACCACCACCTGCAAGCAGAACCAGTTTCTTTAGTAAAAGAATTATGAATTAAAGAAACAAAACATTGCTGAGGAGACCTTTTGTTCTGAGCACGACACCATTTAGCAAAAAACAAATGGATTTATATCTATGTATAGGAAAGAAAGTCAAATGAAGAATGAAATGTTGAGATCAGTCAGAATATTTCAAAACAAGAGTTTCAGCATCATGTTGAGTCTTTTAGTAGCTTTTATCTTCTTCTTCTCCTTTCGGCTGTTCCCAGTTTAGGGGTCGCCACAGCGAATCATCTTTTTCCACCTAAATCTGTCCTCAGTGTCCTCTACTCTTGCACCAAATACCTTCATGTCCTCTTTCAGCACATCCATATATCTCGTCTTTGGCCTTCCTCTTGACCTCTTTCCTGGAATCTCCATCTCCAACATCCTTCTACCAGTATAACCACCATCCCTCCTCTGCACATGTCCAAACCATCTCAACCTGGCCTCTCTGACTTTGTCTCCAAAACAACCAACCTGAGCTGTCCCTCTGATGTGCTCGTTCCTAATCTTGTCCATCCTCGTCACTCCTAAACTGAACCTCAACATCCTCATCTCTGCTACTTCCATCTCTGTCTCTTGTCTCTTCCTCACTGCCAGAGTCTCCAACCCATACATCATAGCTGCTCTCACTACTGTTCTGTACACCTTTCCTTTGATTCTTGCTGACACTCTTCTGTCACACAACACCCCTGACACTTTTCTCCATCCACTCCAACCTGCCTGCACTTGTCTCTTCACCTCTTTTCCACACTCCCCGTCACACTGGACTGTTGACCCCAAATACCTAAACTCCTGCACCTTTTTGACCTCAGCCCCCTGTAACCTCACTGTTCTATTTCCCTCCCTCTCGTTCAAACACATGTATTCTGTCTTGCTGCGACTGACTGTCATTCCTCTTCTTTCTAGAGCTGACCTCCAACTTTCCAGGTTTTCCTCCAACTGCTCTCTGCTCTCACTACAAATCACAATGTCATCTGTAAACATCATTGTCCATGGAGATTCCTGCCTGACCTCATCTGTCAACCTGTCCATCACCATAGCAAATAAGAAGGGACTCAAAGCTGATCCTTGATGTAGCCCCACCTCCACCTTGAACTCCTTTGTCTGACCTACAGCACATCTCACTGCTGTCTTACTTCTCTCATACATATCCTGAACTACTCTGACGTACTTCTCTGCCACTCCTGACCTCCTCATACAGGACCATAGCTCCTCTCTCGGCACCCTGTCATACGCTTTTTCTAAATCCACAAAGACGCAGTGCAGCATCTGACCATCTCTGTACTTCTCCATTAACATTCTCAGAGCAAAAATTGCATCAGTAGTGCTCTTCCTGGGCATGAAGCCATACTGCTGTTCACAAATATCCACTTCTCTTCTTAGCCTAGCTTCCACTACTCTTTCCCAAAGTTTCATTGTGTGGCTCATCAACTTTATGCCTCTGTAGTTGTTACAACTCTGCACATCACCCTTGTTCTTAAAGATTGGTACTAGGACACTTCTCCTCCATTCCTCAGGCATCTTC
>SRMA01027106.1:202863-215262 GCA_007224835.1 Danionella cerebrum | reverse complement strand
TATCTGTTGCACATCCTTCCCATCTCTGTCTCTGTCTCGCTAATCTATACAATTCCTTCTCGCCTTCCCTCGTGTCTAACCTGGCATACAACTCATCATATGCTTTCTGTTTGGCCTTTGCCACCTCCCTCTTCACTCTGCGCTGTGATTCCTTGTAGTCCTGTCTACTTTCTTCAGTCCTTTCAATGTCCCACTTCTCTTTAGCTAGCCTCTTCCTCTGGATGATGTCCTGTACTTCCTCATTCCACCACCATGTTTCTTTATCTTATTTCCTCCTTCCAGCTGACACACCTAGCACCTTTCTTCCTGTCTCCCTGATCAATTCTGCTGTAGTTTCCCAGTCATCTGGAAGCTCTTCCTGACCACCCAAAGCCTGTCTCAGCTTCTGTCTAAATTCCTCACAATCTTCTTCCTTTTTCAACTTCCACCACTTGGTCTTCTTTTCAATCTTTCCTCTTCTCTTCTTCCTGACCACCAGAAACATCCTACACAACACCATCCGATGCTCTCTGGCTACACTCTCTCCTACCACTACTTTACAGTCTCTGATCTCTCTCAGATTGCCTCGTCTACAAAGGATGTAGTCTACCTGCGTACTCCTCCCTCCACTCTTGTAGGTAACTCTATGTTCCTCCCTCTTCTGGAAATAAGTATTAACTACAGCCATTTCCATCCTCTTGGCAAAGTCCACCACCATCTGTCCTTCTAGGTTCCTTTCCTTAACACCGAACCTGCCCATCACCTCCTCATCACCTCTGTTGCCCTCGCCAAGATGCCCGTTGAAATCTGTTCCCACTACTACTCTCTCTCCTCTGGGAACACTCTCAATCACCTCATCTAACTCACTCCAAAATCTCTCCTTCTCTTCCAACTTACAGCCTACTTGTGGAGCATAACCACTCACTACATTCAACATCACCCCTTCAATTTCTAACTTCAAACTGATCACCCTGTCTGACACTCTTTTCACCTCTAAAACATTCCTCACAAACTCCTCCTTCAGGATCACTCCTACACCATTTCTCTTCCTATCCACACCATAGTAAAACAGTTTGTATCCTCCTCCAATACTACGCGCTTTGCTACCCTTCCACCTGGTCTCCTGCACGCACAGATTATCTACCTTCCTTCTCTCCATCATGTCCGCCAGCTCCCTACCCTTCCCTGTCATTGTACCAACGTTAAGAGTCCCTATTCTCAGATCTATACTCCTGCCTTTCCTCTTCTCTTTCTGTCGACGAATCCTTCTTCCTCCTCTCCTTCTTCGACAAACAGTAGTCCAATTTCCACCGGCACCCTGTAAGTCAATAGCACCTGAGGCGGTCGTTGTTAACCCGGCCTCGACCGATCCGGTATGTAAATCGATTTGGTGACTCGCATGTTTGGTTTTTGGCATGTTTTACGCCGGATGCCCTTCCTGACGCAACCCTCTCTATTTATCCGGGCTTGGGACCGGCACAGAAGTCACTGGCTTGCAACCCCTGTGGCTAGATTCTTTTAGTAGCTTTTATACTGATTTATAATCAGTATGGAATGGAAACATTCTTAAAATTTATTTATTTATTTATTTTTGAATTCATGCCATTGATGAAGTCGCGTGACAGTACGTTAAGGCTGGACTCTAAATTAATAAAGTTGGTATACCACTGTATAAAACTGTGATAGTGACGGTGCGTATGCATTTCATTCAGGATCCGATTTTGGTTCCATAATGGTTCCCCAAATTAAAAAGCTCTGTATTGAAGTTGCTCGTAATTAATATCCAATCTTCCTCTCAGATCTACGTTCACTGTCAGACAATAACATTGCATACACGTCATGAATATGCAAATCAGTAACCAATAGGTTAGTAACTTGGGACTAGCTCCTAAATCTCAGAATAAGCCTGGGCTAGAAAATGAAGAGATTGAATGTGGTTGTAATCAAATATAGATGAAATTATACCAAAGTGAACAACATATTATTAAAATAATGTCTACTATGTCGTGACCCCATTAACTAATATGCTTTATAACTTGACTGACTAACTGATTTAATAAATTTTTTCATTAAAAGCCTAACGAACGATTATGAAATTAAAACATTCCCAACCCAGCACACGTCATTTCGAGGTAAATCTGATTCCGATATACAACATGGCTCTTCTTCTCTTCTTACATTATATGCAAGCACACACTGTTCGTTCAGGACCACTCCATGTTTAATCTCCACTCCGTCACAGATGACCGACTGTTTGATGTTCACACCGCTGCCGATCCGCACCCCGCTCCAGATAAAAGCCCCCTGCAGGATCACCCCATCCTCTGGAGAACATAAGACAGAGAGGAAGAAATGAGCGAAACAGATCACAACAAATCAATGTAGTTTGTGATGCGGTGACAACTGGCGTTCCAATCCCACTCCAGAGTTCATCGGCTGTCAGAAAACACTTGAGCCAATCCAATCCATTCCACATCCCAATCCACTTTTCACAGCAATACACAGACTTTTTTTTTTTGATGCATTTTTTGAAAATGATCTCAGGCAGATGACCAAAATCGGGCTCAGGTACCAAGGTGCTCGTTGTCTGGGTCGAGAAAATATTGATGCAATGATGCTCACTGCCTGAAGATGGCGTTTGCACTCCATGCCACATGAAAAGAAGTTGACGCCAAAGAAAGAACCATGAATGTCGAGCGTTTTAACCTGTTGGTGGCAGATCACAGGGAGCTGTTTGACTCTTGTGGAGAAAAGAGAGGCTTTGCGCTATTTCTTTGCCGTTTTCAGTGCTTTAACGCTATGAAAATGTGCGTAACTGCTTTTTTCCCCACTCACTTTATCAAAGGAGCCAGCTTTCATTGGTCATGGACCCGATATGGCATTGTGAAACTATTTCTTTGGCACCACTGTAATGGATTTTTTTTAAATGTTAAACAAAAGCGTCTCATTAGTTGTGTTCTACTACCATCTAGTGGTCATTTAGAGACATGGAATTTGAGAAAACCTTAAGCACACGTCATGCTTTAGTACTGCCATCGGAGGAGGATATAAGGTGAGAACGGCTCTATCGAGGGTCTCTCTCCGTTCTCTGGCTGCCGCTCTCTCGCTCTTTCTTTCTCTCTCTTGCTCTCTCCATCGCTCTTTCTTTCTCTCGCTCTTTCTTTCCCTCTCTCTGCTCTCCGCGCTTGACTCGTTTGGAACTTGCTAATCTTCCACGCTAATACCACGTGTGTAAGGATGCGTTGATACTGCTTAATATCTTTACAATAAATAGCCGCATTTGCTGTGTTCCCTCTCAAACTGCTTCCAGTGTTTATTATCAAAAGAATTACCATATATCAATTTTATTACCATAACACCTCTCATTCAGTCAGATGTGTGAGATCCCGTTGTTGCCCATGGTTTTCAAACGTGTTTTCGCACTAAACTTCGGACAGAAAATAAGGATCTGTGCGTAGAGGCCTTTAGTGTGTCTATAAATTGTGCGTGGAGAAGGAAATGTATTGGTCTATCATATACAGGAGAACTCTAAGTGAGTATTTTTGTAACTGAGTTTAACAGAAGCACAAACAATACCAATGACACAGTTTGGTCCAATGACACTGTTGGAGATGCTGCAGTTTGCTCCGATTGTTGTATTTCTGCCGATCAGCACATTCTCCTCCATCACACTGCCATGGCCCAGACTGACTCCAGGTGAGCGGTACACATTGTGTCTCGAGTGGGTGCAGATCTGCCCTTCCTCATCTGAAAAGTTTGCGTCTGGGGTGATGGGGTAAACCCAGCGACGGACAACATCTGACGAGACCGCGTCGTACATCAAGAGATTAGACACTCGAACGCCATACCCATCTCTGGTCATGTGCATGTGGATCTGGTTTCCCAGGATCTAGCGGAAGAAGAAAATAAAACCTGCGCTTTCATTGACTTTCTCAAACATAACATTATAAATGACCTAAAAACTCTCCCTCTAGTTGAGCCCTTCTTACCTCTTCGCTGACCAGGATCCCTCGAACAAAGTCATTTTTGGTCTGGTAGTCAAAGTTATCTGTGAAAAGCTCAGCAACCTGTTGAAAATCGACAGAACATATTAAGCACATGAAGTTTAGTCAGTAAAATACCTCATGGAATGCAGAAAACTCATATTGTGTTTTTTCTAGTCCTCAAATGCTTTAAAGGTCAGCGTCATTATCTTATAATCCACTGTCTCTATAACACTCTGCTAACTATCTGCGCTGCCTCACCTTGTCCTCGACCTTCTGCTTAGCTTTTCTTTACCTTACCATCTGCCTCTCCTCTGGTCATCTGTATATTTTATATTCTCCATGTTTTCTCTCGCTCAGTGGATTTCTTAAGATAACTGAAGGCCTCCACACATGGGTCCAACTTGAGATTTGCACGAATCTTTGGATGGCTTCTCAGCATTGTGCCAATACTGATGCAGTGACCCATTTTCACAGAGGACCACATTAGCATAATGGCTGTCCTCAAAGGGCCATATGTAACTTATAAATGTAAAACAATGTAATTGAATGTAATGTAAAATAAATGTAACTACTCCTTAATGTTAAATAACTCATTATTTATAACTTATTGTATGCTTGTTGTTCTCATATAAATCCTTTTGTTTTGTCAGCCTATCAAAAACCACATAACTCCATTAATGAAGGATCTAACTGTCCCAATCCCAATCCTGGACCAGAGTAAAAAAAAAAATGGATCCTGTCCAAAACGTCTGAATAGTCTTTCAGTGTCGATTTTACAGGTCGTTTTATTTACAAAGGTCCAGGTGTTTGTATTCAGCTGTGGAATATTGTAGAGTAGTTCCTGTCCAGCTGAAGACCTCAGCAAAAGATAAAAATAAATTAAGCAATATGTTGTTGGAATTTACACTATACATATACTGAAAAACATTATTGTTGGGAATAAACCACGTGTATAAAAACTTTTTACATATGATTGTGATTGAGACGGTGACACGCCCCCTGCTGTTGCTGTTTGTGTTTCACAACTCACAGGGGCTCTCGATGATGGTATAATCATCTTCTTTCACTATTTACAAGTGTGTTGGTACTGAAATCCAACAGTTTAGTGTGATAAAAACGGCAGAAGAATGCGAGGAAATAAGGAAAAAAAGACGCACTTGCGCGAATGCGGAAGAACCACGGACCGAACAAGGTAAAAAAACCCATTTCAAACACTAATACCCATTACTACTACGACGATGCTTATGCTATTATATATAGTATAAACATTATATTTACAGTGAATTCTCCGCTAACACATCGCTAAAGTTTTGCCTTTTTTTTTAGACATCGCTTAAGTCCAAAGGCATTGTGGGGAATGAAGTTTTTTTTTTTTTTTTTTTATAGACACTCAAGACTTTTAAGCTCTCACGGACCACACTAGATTACATGGCGGGCCATATCTGGCCCGCGGGCCTTCGAGTTTGACACATGTGCTCTACGCAATGAAAACGTGAGCGCCACCTAGCAGCTCTTTTACATCCTCACGTAATCAAAAGAGCCAAATATCTTTGGTTGTTCTCCTTCCAAAAAATGGATCCAATATGGCAATCCCAAACTGTTTTTCATTGGCACCTCTCCTTTTCGACCGAGGAACGTTGCCACAAGAGAACTTTGCCCCAAAATTCAGGTCTGTGTCTATTGGCCTTGAGTCTTAGAGCAATCTGGCTCAGATTCCATTCACCCTCATGTCTGCCTGCTTTGCCACTTTCAGAGCGACCACCTTTTCCTCACGGCTTCCACAAGAAGCAATCAGGGTTTTCCCTTTTGAGGCTGTTTTCTTTGGAGTTTTGTTGGGGTTTGTTTTTTCTTGGGTTTTGTTACTCCGGGAATCTTGCTCAGCAAGGAGTTCCACTCCTTTGTGTTTCCTGACACCAGTCCAACAGTTCCTCGTGATTGTAGAGGTTTTAATGATGAAGAAAAGTCAATCTTGCTTCAATGCTTTCAGACAGGACTTGAGTTTCTTCTCTTGGCAGAGAAAATAAAACCAGTGTGAAACACAGCGTCTTCGATGCCTAAGGACTCCAAGAGTGTTTCAAAGGGTACTACTCAGGTGCTTCTTGCTCTTTTCTTCTGGGTCTACTGCATGCGTGTTATCACAGAACAGTGATCCTTTTCAGCAACTTCAATTCTAGTCTTATATATATATATATATATATATATATATATATATATATATTATAGGCAGTCACTAGATATGTATTTGACACCACTTTAAAGCTCATTTTCACAAATCTATAATAGGGGCACTTTAAAAAAAAAATAGCAGGTTCAAGCAAGAGCCAGACTCACCTGCGGAGAGCAGATGCTGATGTGACAGTCCAATAGATCAAAGCAAATCTCAAACTCATCGCTAGCACTGTGGAAAATATTCTGTGGGTAAAAGAGGAAATTAGTTCTGCGACTGAAGGGATGACATGTATATGCTTTAGCATTTAGTCTATTAACTTAAAACTTGCTTCTTTAATAATAATGTCTATCAGTGTGTCTCTTTTTTCAGTTGTCTGAGTTTCAGCTATGCATCAAGAATCAAGGTAGGTATGCTGCATCAACAAGGTCTATCCTAGACAAAAATGTCAAAGCACACTAGGGTTCCAAAATGTTCTGTTCAAGCACTGTTGAAGAAGCACAAAGATCTGGCAATGTGGAGGGTTAAAGATGCAGTGGTCGACAAATGAATCTTCAGTGTCATTAGATAGCAGCTCAGAACCAGCAGAAACCAGTGGGACCAAGATACACTCGTCTAATGTCTGGAGAGGTCTGAATACAAGTAACCGTTGAGAAAAAGTCGCAGTCAAAAAACTTAACCTATGACGTCGGAACATGTCCAATAATCTCAAACATTCACAATGAGAATTAGAATCTGGTGGAAAGAAATGGCAGCAGGTGCTCTGGACTGATGAGTCTAAATTAGTTGACTAACAAGTCAATTTGTTCGTTGAAGGCTGGAGATGAGTGTTGCCTGGTGGAGGTACCTTAACCTCTTAAGCCCTGAGGCCTATTTTCCGAAAATCCTAAACTTTTACTTTTTTTTAAGGCATTTCTCAGCTTTTACAAGGCCTAAACTGCAAATCTTGGTATCAAAATGAAGATAGGTTCTTGGGGAGTGGTGTGGATGAGTTAATTTGACAGTCAAGAACACTGGGTAAGAGTAATTGATGTTGGAATGGCCAAAAAATGAACTCCGCCTAAAAAAAAAACACATGTTTCCTCCAATATCTCCTTATTTTACTTATAACGAAGCAAATAAACACAATCAATTGTAACCACTACATGTCAAGAACATCTGTAGCAAGTTTGGTGTTCATACTACAAGAAACTAATATTCTGTAAAGGTTTTGATTGAACAAAGTTCAGGCGTAATCCATGTTGGCACAGTTTGGCACAATTTGGCACAATAATTGAAATATGGAAAAAATCTTGTCCAAAGCTTCAGCTACGTTCATAGTCTTCTTTTCTTGCTTATGGGACATGATTTCAGCAAAAAAAACTCCTAAAGAAACGCTGTAAAAGGGGGGTAGAAGCTCATTTACGCCATCTTGCTGCGCTTTTGGGAACGTTTCACTCACAAACGCTTTGACGTCGAGCTTCTGCGTGTCCCTACCCCCCGACCATCTGTCCAATCCGGGAGCTCTATATATCGCTGGAAAGCTCTGATTCTGAGGAAACCAATGAGCTCAACCATTTTGAGACTGACGGGATCGCCGACGAATCACACGACGCGCAGCGTGGAGAGACCACCTCTTACGCACGGGGAGTCATTCCATATTTGGTGACGTCATGAGGCCACGGAGCAACAGAAAAAATACAAAATGGAGTTTTCGCGAAGCTATCGACCGGACATAACAACAAACGGACTTTTATCGCTATGGAAATAACTTTTTGTTGAAAAAAACGGCAAAGGTAAGACAAGATTTACATGCTTGCTTGGTTTTCGCTGGCGTTTTTTCGTGGAACTTTCGCTCCCTGCTCTGAAATACTTCATGCAATGTAAATGAGTTGCATATCGCTGGATTCAGCTGGTTGTTAGCTTTCATTTGATGCCATGGTTTGGGTGTTTCCGTTTATATTGTGGATATATATCGCACATAAACAAAAACGTGGTCATGAATTATACTCCGGACATGTTGTTGTTTATTTGCATGGCGTTCGAGCTGTGGTTAACGGATATGAAATTGAATTAGATACGTTTTTAGAGGAGTTTCCGCTGAACACAACAGTATTTAATATGTGTGGGTTATTCTCAGGGTTCGTGAGCTATGAGTGAAAATGTAAAGCACAAGGGGGCAAGTCCCCGGTACCGGGGACTCTCTGGCTTAAGAGGTTAAACATTCGGGGCTGCATTTCTGAAGATCTTTTCAATTCTAAAAAAGATGAAGTCTGAATATCCACTTCAGTAAACTAATGACAATAAACTTTCAAACAACAAATATTTAATTATATTACAAATAATAATAATAAAACAAATATTTCAATTTGCATTTGAGCAATCGGAGCAGAACTGATCATCCCTCACAGACTGGCATCACAGCTCCTCACCATGGGGAAGTGGAGATTCTTTTGGGCCTGTGCTCTCTGGTAGTGGAGGATCCTCTTGCTCTTGCTGTCTATGGCCACGATAACATTCTCTTCCTCACAGCGCATCTTGTGTCCGGGAGACGACTCTTTGAAGATCATGGTCATTACCGACACGTTTTTCTCCATTTTACGCCGCTGTCTGCCAAGAAACAAAAATAAATGGATTCATGTTATGCAAGTGACAGTGGAAAATGTGTATTTGCTCAAAATGATCTCAATGGATTGGTTGTACTGAAATTATAATTATACAGTGGTGTGAAAAACTATTTGCCCCCTTCCTGACTTTTTATTCTTTTGCATGTTTGTCACACAAAATGTTTCTGATCATCGTGCAAAAGAATAAAAAGTCAGGAAGGGGGCAAATAGTTTTTCACACCACTGTATACATATATTCATGTATATATATACAAATATTATAGTGTGTAGTATGTTTCAGCTTGATTTAAACCACCATTATTTGGCTACATTACTAAACAGACAATATGAAATGTATTTGTGTCCTGTTTTTTATGTTTTAGCATGCATGTCAGGAAAAAAATTATTGTTAGGATTCAGGTGTAGTTGCAAATAGTGATTAATCCTGATTAATCCACTGTAAAGACCTGATTAAAAATCATTTGACAGCCCCCTCAACTGTGGTCATCAAATGTGTGTCTTTTGTGTTTTAAAAGAATGCTAATGCTAGCTAGCATGTTGTTTCTGTTAGCTTCTCGCCTCAACTGCGTCGACATGTGACGGCTGTTAAAAGTCCTTGGCTTTTCTCTTCAGAAAGCGATCCATTTCCCAGTGGACTAACAGTCAACGCATCTGACTGATCTAATTTAAATCTGACGATTGGTCTACTGATATTTTAATCTAAATTATAATATGAATAATTGCTGAAATTTCACTTTAGTGTTTTTGATCCTGTGAAATAGTTTTTAAAAGATTAAACAAAAATAGAGCCATAGCCCACAGGTGGAGAATCACTGTTCTACTAGATGTTAAAAATCTCCATTTTTCAATCAATTTGCTACACCAATATTTTAAACCGTCATAAGGTGTGGCATGAAAGTGTCACTTTATATTTTCATGTAAAAATGGAGTACGTATTTTCCTCAACGCGCTTCATTATAATCAGGACTTCTTTGAAATTTAGCATTTCTGTACAAAAAATGTCATTTGGTTTATTTTTTCTAAATCATCATGCAAAGGGCAACACTCATCAAATTTTTCTGAATAGACTCAATAAATTCTCTTGAAGCTTGTGATAATGGTAAAAAATTACTTGGGAACCTTATAAATACTAATTTCCTCGTGTTCTGTTGATTTTTAAATGAATTACACTAACAAAGCTGTTTTTGTCACAATTATGAACACCACACCAGATTTTTATGTTTTGTTATTATGATCAAAAAACTAAGTAGAAATCTTAAAATACACACAACACCTTTGGTAGCATGTTACTGTATCTTATCAGAGGAACATTTAATTTTTTTTTTTTTTAATTGTATCAACCATCCACATTCAAGGGAAGGTTTTGAAGATTTCCAGCTAGATTGGTCACATTGTGGCTTCCTGCAGCTGGAGCTAAGCTAAACAGCAGCTCAGGAAAAGACTATCCAACAATAAATATAAAAATTTCTCACCGGGCTCAAACAACCAAAGAATTTTTCAGTGCACGTCGAACTAGACTTAAGTCACTCACCTGTGCTCCTGGAGAGCCTGCGAGACATCGATGTTAGCTACCACATCTCCGTACACCAGCAGGAAGTCTGCACGCACCAGAGATTTGGCATCTACATCACGCAGCACGTCCCCGAGGGAGCGGTAGAGATCAGAGGTGATTATGCGGACGATGTTTGGAGAGGAGGGGCGACACCACTTTGATTTTCTAGAAAACAACACACATCCCAGAGTCACAGAATCACCATCTTTCTGCTTGTGGAAATACAACAAGTACCGACATCAGGGGTGTCCAAAGTCACTGGAAGTCCTCACGTCTCCAGGGTTTAGCTCCAAGCCTGCTTTAGTAGCCTCACCGTTCTAGCTTCAGTCAAACCAAGAACAATTCAGGGTTCTGAGAACACTTCCAGGAGCAAATTTGGACAACCCTGACTCACACTGTCCTAGCAAGTTCCCCCCAATTAAACAAAACACAAGAATGTCTCACAATAAGTGCTCTTTTATTTTGTTGGACATCCAGCAGCAGAAGACGAAGGTCTCTTGAACACCAGTGGACGTCAGAAACTCCAGCGTGTAATCGATCATGGAGATGTTTGCCAGAGGCAGCAGAGCCTGGGAGAAAAACAAAGTGAAATGTCTGTATGTCGCGAGAGAGCTCAAGAGTAAAAAGCCTTAAAAACATTTTTTATTTGAATTACCAAGCAAATTATATGTCAGAACTCTTGTAATGTTTGTTTAAAAGCAAACAAATCAGAAACTAATAACCTTTTGGAAACCTACACATTATAATTGAAATCAAAATGAAACAATAGAGGGGTTGCATCATGACTGGCACACATAATGAACATGAACGTTCACTTTAAGTGAAACAAACTTAAACAGGCACTGGTTAAGCCAAAAAAACTATGTTTTAACAAACCTGTATTTGTTATTTGTACTTTTAAAGGGGCCATACAAATTTCCTCTTTGAATCATCTCATATTCTTTGCCTCTGCAAAATGCATCATTTACACCCGTTCCTTCCACAGCAACACCCCTTTTTTGAATCATGAGTAATGTAATACGCCAGGCGCAAGTCAAATGAATGGCATCGTTGATGCCCAAATTGCTTGACGTCGCCCAACCCTAATCCCTAATAAATTATAATCAACAGAAAACACAGTTTCTCTGCTTTGTTCTGTCTGCTACTCTCACTCCCGGATCAGGCAGCACACTGCATAGAGATGAGCTGTACTAGCGATTTATCTGATTGGTCAGTGGGCCGAGGTAAGAACTATGGGCGTTGCAGGGAACATCAAGCCGTTTTCAGCTCACAAAAAATGATTATAAGATTGAGGAATGTTTTTGACGAGAGAACAACACTAAAGTTGTTTTTGCATAATATGGCACCTTTAAATCTACAAATCTTAACTTATGCTAAACGATTACGAAGCGCATCTTTCCACATGTTTCGTTGTGTTTTATTAAATGATATTTATTCAGAGAACATCTCATTAAAGATAATTTGTCATCAAATTTATTTTTGAAAACCTGCATAAAAAAAAACAAATTTCATTTCTGTTTGCAGCTGAATCATTTAAATTAAATAGTTTATATCTACTAGGGGTGTTCTGTTTGCAGCTGAATCATTTAAATTAAATAGTTTATATACATATATTAGGGCTGAAACGATTAGTCGACAATGTCGACAAATATTTTTGTTGTTGAGTAGTCGTTTGATGTCATGTGACCTAATGTAAGGGTCACGTGTCGTGATTTGAGCGCTACGCCGCTGTAGCGTTTGAGTGTAATGCAGCCCGAACGAATGTTACTGCAGTAGAAGAAAATCAGCACGAATTATGATGGAGTTCAAACGAATCCGAACGAGTAAGGTGTGGGAAAGTTTTACAAAACTTAACCAAAAATACTGTCGTGTGCAATACATGCGAGGTGGAACTTGCTTTTTGCGGGAGCACAACGTACATGTTGGAGCACTTAAAGAGGAAGCATCCCTCTGCGTGAACGCGCATTCAATCACGTGACTGCACAGACTAAACCAATGAGAGTTCAAATAAGATGTCAAGTTTACTTGTAACACATTGTTCAACTATAAATATTGTTTAAAAAGTTTAAAAGAATGCAATCGCCTAAGTTGCTTACAGCATTGAATATT
>SRMA01027106.1:80890-202439 GCA_007224835.1 Danionella cerebrum | reverse complement strand
TATATATATATATATATATATATATACACATATATAAATAAAGCTGAAGTACAACAATTCTGCAAAGATGAGTGGGCCAAAATTCCTCCAAGAGACTTGTTGCAAGTTATCGCAGATGTTTGATTGCAGTTATTGCTGCTAAGGGTGGCCCAACAAGTTATTTACTTTTTCACACAGGGCTATGTGGGTTTGGATTTTTTTTTTCTTCCTAAATAATAAAAACATTTATTTAAAAACTGTATTTTGTGTTTACTTGTGTTATCTTTGACTAATATTAAAATGTGTTTGATGATCAGAAACATTTTGTGTGACAGACATACAAAAGAAAAAAAAAGTCAGGAAGGGGGCAAATAGTTTTTCACACCACTGTATACATATACATATATACATAGAAATAAAACATGAACTGCAAGTAATTATTGAGACATTTCTCAAGAATATTCAAGAGCTACACTTTTGTCCTTAAAATGAACCAAATTAAAGCCCTGAACTTGAACAATTCTCAGATTATGACTCGCCTAACACCTGTTGAGGTCTAGCCACTTATTCATCCTCTAACCCTCACGGGGGTTTGCTCCAGTGCTGAGGTGGGGGTACAGGTCGCCCGTCCATTGCAGGGCAACTCACACATTCACACCTAAGGGGAATTTAGATTAGTCAATTAACCTAATCACATGTTTTTGGGATTGTGGGAGAAAGCAGAGTACCTGGAGGAAACCCACGCAAGCACGGGGAAAACATGCAAACTCCTTCCAGGATAGAGTAATATTGTAACAAAATAAAGTATAAAACTTAACTTGAGCACCGTTAGAATAGCTTCTTCAAACTCATATCTTGAGTAGTATTACATACAGGTACGGTTTTGCTTACACTCTACACCACTGTGTACAACAGGGTTCTCCACCTTGAATGAATGGAAATAGATAAACATAATTTTGACTACTCTGGAAAAGAGCAAATAATTTCAGATGAAAATGGATATATTTATTTGATAAACCATCCTCGTTTCATTCTTAAATATTGACTAAACATGACTCTAAATGTTAGGGTAATGTTGACAGCGTGAACATGAGTGAAGTAACGTTACGGTTATATCTGTCTCACCCTCGGCTGGTCTTTGGTGATGGGGAAGAACCTCCGGTTGAAGCTGTCCGCCACCAGGACGGCCTGCAGCGGCTGATCCTCTTCATCTTTATCTGAAACCGTTTTTCTGGCTCGGTTTTGTTTGGCAGTTTTTCCTGCCATGTTTGACAAACACGCAATAGCGCAGCAACTAGCGCGAGTCGTGCGGTGACCCGGAAGTTGTTCAGAGAGTCACTTATCTGCCCACGACACATACGTTTTATTTGTGTCAATATTATTCTATGTTACATATATTATAGTCTGACTTTGTACGTTACAAGATTTTAAATATCCCAAATGATATTTGTGTTTTTCTGGTGACGGAATGTGTGGTCACGTGACAAGGCTACGCTGAAGTCAACTCTTCGCGAGTGAACAAAAAAAGTTGTTAAAACATTCCAGGTATTAAGAATTATTATTATTATTATTATTTTATATTGATAGAAAAACGCAATGTAGTGAAATTTCCTCCCTTACTAACTGAATAGTTACGTTGTTTGCCTTTGAATAGTAAAAATATAAACAAAGAAAATAAAATAATATAACTGTAAGCAGTAATGCAGGGACAAACTTCAAGAAGCTAAAACAGGTCGACTTGCGAGACAAGAAAATAGACACATTTTCCTTGGATCTTTTAACCACAAGGCAGCGCTGCTACAAAGCTTGTTCAGCAAATATTCATAATGGCCAGACTAAGCATGATGTACAGACCATATTAAGACCAACTTTGTGATTTTATAATAAACTGTAATGGATTTAAAAGACGAAAAGGCAAATCTCCTGAAACATTTCTTTATTACTAAGCTAAGTGAATAAATAAGCATGCCTTTCAAATATACATCATATTGTTTTCAGTGGGTTTGTCGTTTCAGAAAAGCCCCTCTTTCACCTGGTGAAAAATGCACATACTACATGCGATTGGGTGCTGTGTCTGTGGCAAAAGAAAAGCTCCGCCTAAAAGTTCTAAAAGCTATAAAAAGACCAGACCACCAGGAAGTTGTTTCAAGTGCTAATTCACTAAGAGGGGGCAGTTTGCAAACTAGTATTATGTAAAGCACTCAGCAGTTCCAGATATATATGTAATGTGTTTTTTCCACAAGCTGGTGCTACCACAAATGCTGTTGGGTATCATGATTGTACCAACAGGACATGTTAGCACACGTACAAGCCAACTTTTGTAAAGATATGTTGATGCATTTGCAAAATGCTGACATACTTAAAATGGACTTGGTCAGACTCTGCATGATGGTCCAAACGTATTGAAAGCGATAAAGCAAAAGTAGCGATTATGAGTCAAAAACCTCATTTCTGTATTCCCTGACCTCTAGGGGGCGCTGAAAGTTTGAAGGCATGATCAGATCATTTTTATATTATCCACCAAGTTTGGTCTTGGTACTCTAAAGCATTACTGAGATATAGCCTTATTGAGATGTATTTAGTTTTTGCTTTCCAGTAGTTATGTGTGTAATCAACACAAACACACGGAATTTAAAGTATTTAAAAAAATAGTTTATGTGAGTTTGTTTAACCCATAGACTGTACATATAACAGGTTGTACCTCAATTGAAATACTGTTTTAATTCTTTGATTCATTTAGCCATTTACATTTATATTTTTAAATAGTTATATTTGTTTTTTTCCCACCAACTTAAATTAGACAGTTTAAGTTTAAATCACCATTGGCTTTCTCTGTCTATTATTAATAGAACATTACATTTTACATTACCATTTAATTATTTAGCAGAAGCCTAAGCTAAGAAACTAAGCGACTTACTGATTGAGAAAAACAACAAGAAAATTAATCGTATGAAGCATTGTAGTCGACTTATAATTAAGTGCTTTAGACATATTTTTTTAAGTATGTAAAAAATCTTAGTGATTCTGTTCATCTAATGTTTACTACTTATACAAATTCACATAATAAGTGACATTTATTTGAACTGCTTCAACTTAAAATGTTGACTAAAGTCTTAGAAATTGCTAAAATTGTTTGTTAGAACTTAGATCATCATCGTCGTGCAGTGAGAAAGGATCTGTGACACGACTGCTCTGACAATCGTGCAGTCTGAACCCGGTTTAAAGGTGCTATCATGTGTCCTCATCAAGCCCAGCTTTATTTGTATTTCATTACAACATTCGTAAGATTCGTGTTTTTAAAGTAGCATGTCCACAACTCTTGGTCAAAGAAATGAACAGAAGAAGCTTTTCTGTTGAACCACTTCTTTGAACCACAACAGAAGCAGAGGCAAAACCTGGGAGATGGATATAAATGTTTATTGACACATATCCACCAGTGCGGTCTCTAATGAGACTGACCATGAAGTAAATGCACCAAAAACAGATCACAGCTCCAGTGTGAAACCGATGATGGATTCACCAGGAGGTCTTCCATTTGTGTATATACACCGAAATACAACCAAACACGAAAAGCAACTCACCGTTTACTCATTTCTTTATTGAATGGAACACAAAAGAATATACTTTGAGGAATATTGCAATCCAAGACTACAGTAGTATGCTTATTTTCTACTATGGAGTCAAGTGCATCCAGTTTACAAACGTCTGAAAATATTTTCTCTTGTGTTCGGCCAAAAAAGAACTAATTGGTCAACGCTTAGATTCCCTCAAGGATGAGTAACCGTAGCTGATATTTTCATTTTCGGTTGAGCAATCAATCCCTTTGGGGAGTTTGAACAGTTTTTTTTATTGATTTACATAGTTTTTTGTTAGAAAACAGCAGGGGGCTTTGCCCTGGATTAGTCGCAAATGAACTTTGGTTGATGATATTTAAGACATGCAATCGACGGTCCGTTCTGATTCAAATCATTCAGCCTCAGATATAAAAACAAAAATCAAAATCACACCGTAATAATATATATGTTCGTTTTTCAAATATGATAATAATAATGTTTCAGGTATGGCAGTCGAATTGTTATCCGAAGGCACTAGGTGAGGCAAACGCTACGGTGGTTTAGTCTTCTACAAATAAATTACAATTCAAAACAGTGCAGTTACATTTGTTAACTTACTGGTTTCCTTTCGAAACATGTATCTAGAAGTCAAATGTAAGGCAACACTTTACAAAATAAAACGAAAGAATATTACAGAAACAATGTACCCAATCAACACACAGACTCGAGACGTTTTTGGTCTCCTGATGCCACTGGGATCCAATCCTGTGGCTTGGAGCCCCATAATAAAACAATGGTGATGATAATGATGATATAATGCATAGGCTGTAATCTTTTTCCAAGCGCCACACAAAATAAAAGTCCTCAAAGCTCTCAGTACCGAAGAGTCCGCCTCAATACCCTCCACTGAGATGCCGAGGGAGAGGATAAGGCAACCGGAGTCCATCAGAAGGTGGATATAAAGAGTCAATTCACCCAAAACAGCGTCTGTTATAGAGGTTTGAAACCCCTGAATTTGATTTAATGAGCATTTCTAAGAATTAAAGTAATCTGTGGAAGACAAAGACTACAGGATGGTTTCATCCACCTAAGAATTTGGTTCATCCTTGGACTTCAATCAAAGAGACTTGACCCCTTTCAACGCCAAAAAGGCTACAAAATGTAATAGAATGGATTCCCAGTTCATAGGATTAGAGTGGTTCAACTTTGATTTTATAATGTGATAGAAGTATACTTTGTGTATGTTAAAACCGTCAAGAGCCGTTCTGGTTCTTTCTTATGATCACACGCTAAGGCCCGAAACAGAACTTTTACATTGATACTTGTGCACAAGCATCCATCTGGTTTTTTATGAACCTCAACCATAACTAACATAACCAGTGATCACACGTGAGATGCTAATGCACAGCTACCAAAACATCCCATAACCCGAGGTTGAACCACTGGAGTCACATGAACTACGACTAACCAAATCCAAATCTCTCAGGTGTATTCAGAGGACGAGTGACAGACCCAGGTGGATGAACTTCACAGAGTTTCCTTACTCGTAAATTTGGGTGAACTTTCCCTTTAAGTGGAAGTAGTTTGAAAACCAAAAAGAGCCTTGGTTGATGAATTTCCCAAATGTCCCCTTTATTTTTTGATGTCAAATCTCATCAGTCTGGACAGAAGGTCAACGTTTCCTCCCAAGCAACAACAGAAAGTCAAAATGGTTCCGCTGGACAGTCAGAGAGGCCAAACGCAGAAAAATCCCAAAGTTTTGGGAGAAGAGGCAGAAAGAGTTCTTGACGAATCCTGAATTTCAGCAACAGTCATTTCTCCAATTCATTTTGACTTTAAAAGAAAACGTTTGCTCTCCCTCTTTTTGTGTTGAGGTGTTTGAAGAGGAAAGGAAAAAAATCCCGATTGACTCCCGAGGTTCAGGTGGTTAGCTGGAAGAAATAAGAAAAGTCCAGTGTTTTGAAAGGAAATTTAAGCAATCCGACAGACACACAACAGAAGAGAAGAGGCCGCATAGCGAGAGTAGTTCACCCAAACATTCATGTCGGTTTAACTCCAAAGAAGAAAAAATCTTCTCTTTGTTCTTTTAGAAGCACCTGAGGTCAAGTGTGAATTGTGGGTGCACTAGCTCTTTAAACCCTACACAATGAGAGATTTGCAGCCTGTGGATGCTGTGTGATGATGTCAGCATGTGCTGGATGTTGTGTCGGCCGCCTGGAGACAGGACTGCGCTCGGCTATAAAAACAACAATCACAGAAAATCAAAGCTGACGCTCTGAACCTGCAGCTCCTGGAATTGTGATAACATAGTTGAAACGTACCCTGTGACATTTGTTGCTCACTAACTATTTTTACATTTTATGGGTGGCTATTAGAGGTGTAATGATACACACTTCTCACGATATTACGATATCGATCAAAAATTTTAAAAATAATATACACCTATATTACTGAAACCGATTCAGTAATGTTTAGACTTTCATTGGGAAAAAAAGGTTATGTCAGGGTCTGTGTTAAAGTGTTTCATCCAGCCCTCTAGGGGCAGCGACAAAGTTTGTAAACGAATAGAATGACGTCTTATACTTTGAGTGAGAGCTGTTGTCATATATGATTTTTTAAATTTTCTCCTGTGTCTCATAAGTTTATCTGTTTTTCACTTGTGAAGATCATAAATGATATCTCCCAGTAGCTCCCCGATACGTACGGTGACCTTTTCGCACCGCAATATTTTGTGCAATGATATACTGTTGCATCCTTTGTGGCTATTTTGGAAAAAAATGTCCAAATTCTGTGGAAAAATGCTGTAAAGAAAGAATGCTTTGAAAAATGAATGATTACTCTTTTGTGTAAATGTTCTAAATGCAACGTGAGCAAAAGAAAAAAAAAGAAAAAGAAAAAACCAGCATCAATTCTTATAGGCACACCTGCACAAAGGGAGGGATTTTGTATGGGTTATATTCAAGTGTATGGTGCCAATTATACCAAACAGGTGCTAATGCCCATCAACATCACGCAAGGTTTAATACCAGTCATGAACTGAATCAGAAACAGCTGTATAGGAGGCTGAAAACTGGGTGAAAAAACAGCCAAACTCTGCTGTCAAGTTTAGGCTGAGAAAGTTACCTGTAGTTATCCTGCATCAAAAACTTCAAAGCAGAGTGCGATTTCAAGATGCACGAATAATCTGGAAACGTTGCAGATTTTAGATGCGGTAGTCGGTAGTTTATTACTCAAGCTAATTGCTCTTCAAAACAAAAGACGTCCAGCAGTGCCGCAGCTCAGAACTGGTAGAAAGCATGGCAGTTTCTGCCAGTTTCGCTTCATGGAAAAGTTGCAGCCAAAATCCATACCTCCACTGAGGGAACAACGCCAAGTGGTTTGCAAGAAAACATTGGAGCTGGGGTGAAAGAATTCTCTTACAGCATTTTTTTTGGCTGATCACAGGGAGGTTGTTCTCTTTGCGAAAAACCAATCTGATATGCCCCTCAGGTTCGGTCAGATGTGTGAGCTCCCGTTGATGCCCACGGTTTCAATTGAGGCGCGTTCTCACACAAAACTCCGGATGGAAAATTCGGATGGGTGTGTAGGGGCCTTGAGTTTTGCACAAGACTAGGGCTCCAGAGAAACAGAACGTGGGTCGAAGGCCACGGGGGATTCTTGACACATATTATTATACACCCTTTATCAATATTAATATACCAGGAGATATTGAGCTCCACACTTAAATAAATAAATTCAATATACTATAGAAATATCTACAGCTTCTCCATCATATTCTCCATCAGACTCTGGATCATTCTGATTTTAAGTTACCTGGGCTTGCCGGGGATGTTTTTGGGGTTTTTGCGGAAGGACTGGTTCACCCCTGAGCGAGTGGACATGGAGCGCGGTGACTGGCGAGAGAAGGTGGAGGGGGGAGTTTTGGGAATCTTCTTCCCCAGGTGACCGATCCATTTCTTCTGCTCCTCTTGAGACAGAGCTAGAAGCAGCATGTCCCGCGCTGAGGTCACATCGTAGTTCACTGAAGAACAAAAGAGAAATCAGAAATATTTACTTCGGCGCAATTCAAATCAACTTCTTTTCATTTGATTAAAACGCATTAGTGATTAGCAATTCGATATCACACCAAAGGTGAGTTCTGTGAGGATCTGCTCACCTTTGCAGGGAGCGATGACGTCCTCCTTCTTGTCCAGGTGATCTTTGTGGCACTTGACGTGGCAGCGGCGACACTCGAGGGCCGGTGGGGGTTTAAAGACGTGCCAGAGGGGTTTGGAACAGGCCTCACAGTTGGAGGGGAAGTGGTAGAGTGTTGGGATGAACTCATGGCCTTTATGAGGCAAACAGTTGGCCTTGTCGCCCTGAGGAACGCTCTCCACGTCCGCTTCTTTCCTGCACTCCCCTTCATTTGCATACAGTATCTAATGGGGGAGGAATCAGTGTATTTATTTATACCCAACAGGGGCTCAATACATACAAGGGGTCTAAACCAGCTCAAGCAAAGAAAACCAGAAAGGAAACGAAATCAAGAGTAATTGTTTTCAAACAAAAGTGCGGCAAATTTACATGGAAATTTAACAGCAATCCACTGTTTATGTTGAGGTTAGTACTAGCCAATGAGGGTAAACCATTGTTATACCCGCCCCTAGAATGACAGGCGTAACTTTCAGGATCGCAATCGAAAAATTCGAAAGCAATAGTGAAGATGCTGAGAGCGTTATCAAAACTGTGAGATGCGAAACTGAAGCTAAAACCAACAACGAATTGAGTGCATTTAAAATCAATGTCGATTTTTATGGAAATTTTTGATTATTTTAGTTTTCAGGCTGATTGTTTTTCTTTGTAATCAATTTTTTTTGTTCGCTTTAGCTGAAATTATGTTCGTTTTATCGGCACATAGTCTCAGCGTTTTGGCTTAAATGGAATAAGCGTCTCAACCTTACGTCTTGACTTTCGTCTAAAGCTGGGACGAATGTCCGCGTGTGTCCAATAGAAACGAGGCAGCCAGCCAGGCACGGAAGAAAACAGAAATGGCAACACTGCTGTAACTTTCAGTCATTCGAAGTCCCGCCCTGAAAGCCATATAGTCTACCGTGATTGGTAGTTTCATTCAGCTCTGCACAAAACACTGTAAAGTTCCATTCACATCAAACTCGCTGGCCGCATTAACAGTAAGCCTTCATATAAAGGTGGGGGCCACAAATTATAGCTCCGCGGGCGGCAAGTTCAAGACCCCTGTTTTAGGGAGTAAAACTGTTTGAAAATGTAGTCTGATTTTATTGTGTGATTCAACTTGGGTTTGTAAGTTGGTGGCTGTTGGGGGGGGGGGGGGGGCTGGGAAGTAAAACTTACAGTTATCCTTTGTGTTACTACATTTGCTTCAGGACATTTTACACTTTGAGGACTAATACATTAATAATGAAACGACATTAAAGATTTGTGATTACTGTTTCATGTGTCAGTGATGTGGTATGTTATGCGTTTACGGTTATTGTGTGAAAGACCTTTTCTGACCAACCGTTGTTCTGGTTGCAACTGCACAAAGTAGTGTTCTGCCAGTATATCTGTAGTGTACATGTGTGTGCATGTGTTTTTACTTGTATTATAAAGCTGAAATTGCAATTAATTAACAGTTTTCTTAAACTGATGTGTAATAATTGATGTAGCAACTGACAAAAAGTCAAATCAACTTAAAAAACAATGTTGAGACTTCTACAGCAATTTGATTTCTGAGTTAAACAAAGATAAAGTTGACTTGCGTTTTTAAAGCAGCAGGTGAACTTTCATTTGCAAGTTTAACGCGCATTTAAAATGTTTTACATTGTATGTGAAACTGATGAACTGAAAACAGAGAGAGATAAAGAGGGGAAACGAGGGAGATGAGGGAAAAAGGGGATAATTTTGCAGTGCCGCTAATACAGTCATTCTATCGTTCTTCTGATGGAATGTTCAAAAGTATTTTAAACAAATACCTCCTAAGATCAGAGCTTCAATGCTAAATTCACCTGATTAATAAACAAACAAAGGAAACTGGCTTTGATTGAAGATTGGGGAAATTTGATTTATAATAGTGTTTGATTTATAAAAAAAGCAGGGTATTAATTTTTCAGATAAAGGTGAACATAAAATATACATAAAAGTTTGGCCATTCATGAAATTGAGAGTGGTATAACCGAAAAGACCGTAACACAGATATAGTTGTGAAAGAGCCATGGGTGATTTCCTATGATTTACTTTTGCAAATGAGACCAGGTTTTTCAAGTAAACTGGGTAAAAACAAACCAGATTCCCACTTGAGGATGAGTAACAGGGAGTAAATTCCCATTTTAAGGAGGATTATACCTGTAATTAAATATAATTATTGACTGACCTGGAATATTCTTGGTATTTCCTCAGTCTCAGCTCGATACACATCTCCTTGTGTGACAGGGCGCACATGGAAAAGTTTGCTGTTTTAAAGAAAAAACAGACAGAATGGATCAATAATTCAACTTTAAAGGCACAAAATAAAAGAACTGTTGGTATATATGTATAACAAATCAACTCACTCGATATCTAGTACCATGGAAGGGTTAGACTGCTCTTTGTCCTGCTCATCGTTGTAAAAGAGAATCTTTTTACTGCTTACCACCACATACTGAGGAAAAAGGAAGAAAAATAGCGTGAAAAAAAGTTACAAAATGTAAAGGTTAAATATCCAATAAATACAAAATTATCCACTCATCAAGTTTCTTTCTTCTTTTGAGCAAAAAAAAGAATATATTATGTGAAAAGACCACTACCGGCAGCTAATTGAGACTAACTTTGCATAGTCGTACCTGTTTTTTCCAGCCGTATCTTTTAATGTTAGCCCTGTTGGGTATAGCAAGCCAGCCCTCCAGTCTGGATTCTGGGGAAAAATACAATCCCATCAAATTCAAGTTAGAGCGAACAAAATCAGAAGAAATGCTAATCAAAGCGATTTCATTGTCATGCGTTAGCCAGGGACACTTTAAAACCACCACCTCAGACCCCAGCATCTTAAAATCTAATCTGCAAGCAAAAAAATGTATTCTCAAAAAAAATAAGAATGGTTTGGAAACACTTGAGGGTGAGTGATGGTTAGGATCAGCCAGCAAGAAACAAACAAGAGGTGGATATAACCATTAGGAGTGTAACGATAAACTCTGCTCACGATACGACACATACCTCGAAATTGTGTCTACAATACGGTATACATCACAACTTTTTTTAACCAACTATTGAGAAATAATGGAATTTAAAAAGTATTGAGAAGGCTAGGGGCTAGTTTGGTTTGTTTGAGAGCGTTTGATACCATCCACTAGGGGGAAGTGTTTGCATTAAGTTATTTTTTTTACTCCAAGTGATGGAGAGAGCTAATTTTATAATCTTTCTCGTTTAACTCAAAATTGGGGCTAAAATCGTGTATAAACCTTAACACATAAAAACAACCCAGGGAAGAAGTCCCACGAGTGCAAACAGAGCCTGTGTTCAAGGAGGAAGAGGGCTCAGGTGCTCATAACACTACATATTAAAAGCGATGGGAGCCGGATTCCTCTCAGTGCTAATTATCCAGTTACGGTACATTAATGTTTAAGTTTAGTTAACTTGAAGTTCAGAGTTAATCTCACTCAGCAGTTTAATCATGCAAAGTTGAAGCCAAGCCTACATTTCTGCCTTTTAACCTAAAACTATTCAAATATTATTGGTTTAAAAACAGGGGGAAGACCAAAGAATCTGAGTCATGCATGAACTGTGTGAGTGATGTGTTTCTGGAGAAAATTCAATCACAGGTGAGCATGCATCTGCCAAAAGTACAATTAATCCGTGCATGCAAGCAAAAAACATGCATTGTGTGACGCTGATATTGATCTAATGCTGCGATTTTTAGATTCACTTCAGATATAGCGGGACAAATAAATATGACACATTGCGGTTACTGCATTTACAAAAAATAGAGAGAATGTGTAAAAAAAAAAAGTCAATATGAGTTCCATTGAACCAACTCCTGTGTCTCTTTGATTTTCCCACAACTAGATCTTCCAGATCTAAACTTCAGAAGGGCATGGACTTGTGCTGGATTGAGCAGAGGGGCCGTGCACATACAGCAAGATTTTAATCCATACTGGTAAAGCATAATCGTCTGGTCTTTCTGTGTAGTACTAGGTTAATTCGTCAACTTCATTAAGGACATTGATGGTCCGCGAGGTGAGACCTTCCATGAAACCTGGGTGAGATTGTTAATTCTTCCCAGCACAAACAGTTCCGTATCAGTTTATTTTCCTGTAGGCCAGTGCAGGTCTACAATTTTGTCCCTAGTGTTCTTGGTTACTAAGAGCCCAAATTACTCCTGGTTATTTTAAACCATTGGAAAGAAACATTAAAAAAAATTCCTCTCCAAGTTGTTTCTGTTGTTGTGTGCTTAAAATGAAAAAAAAAAAAATAGATCTCTCCATTCTCTGAGTGTGGTGAAAAAATGGCAGTGTATCAAATACTTATTTGCCCCACTATACATGTATCTGTCTTTCTCTTTTCAGAAATAGAAATGGTATTTTGAAGTAATCTAATAAGCAAAGAATTAATGACATTGTTTGAATCTAGTATTGCTCCAATGATTAGATTGCTTTGATTTCTCTCCCCAAAAAAAGAAGCTGCACTCATCACAACGAAAGAACAAAAGCAGTGAGAAAAGGCAAACTGGAGCACAATCCAGGCAGCATGGATCCCAAACCTGAAGTTACTCACAGAGCACAAAGAACAGAGGATACAAAGATAAGGAGATGAAGCGACTAAATGAAGGAGAACAAGAGATGAAAGTGGAGTTTAAAGACAGGCAATGGCAGTCAATGGTCATGAAAATGTCATGAGGACAGTCTTGAGCAAGAACAAATCTAAATCTAAAAACAAAACTGAAAATCAGTTGCCTTTGGCTCTTATAGTATTTATCACCAAGCACAGAAGTGAACTGGTTTTTAACAATCTTTAGAATATCTTCATGACACATAGGTCTAGACCCATGTCAGGGCACCCACTCATCAGAGTGTATTTCTGGAGGAACGTGAAGGTGCCCTCACCAGCAATATTGCTATCAATCTCATCCGTCTGCAAACTGGTGATGCTGGAGTTATCTACACGGAGCTGCAGGTCATTCAGCTTCTCTCGCAGCTGCTCGATGTCACTTTCCTTGCTGTCTAGCTGCATCTGAAGCTCGTTGCGATAAGTGCATTCCTCTGCCAATTGCTGAAAACAAAGGATCAATGCCATCACAAAGTTATTCATTCCAACATTAAGGTTTTGTTATCTAAAACAAAATCTTTTCCAATTGCAGCCATTTCAGCTGCCACACATCAAACAAGAGAGAAGCCATATCTGATTTTACTGACTTTCATATCTGGCAACCCATACATTTCATTGATAAACCTTAACTAGCAAGCTACACTTTACTGAAGTGCAGTCAAAATTGATTTGAAATGTCAAATCTGGCAACCCATACATTTAATTGATAAACCTTAACTAGCAAGCTAAACTTTACTGAAGTGCAGTCAAAAATGATTTGAAATGTCAAATCTGGCAACCCATACATTCTATTAATAAACCTTAGCTAGCAAGCTACACTTTACTGAAGTGCAGTCAAAATTGTACTGGAAATGTCAAATCTGGCAACCCATACATTCTATTTCTAAACCTTAGCTAGCAAGCTACACTTTACTGAAGTGCAGTCAAAATTGATTTGAAATGTCAAATCTGGCAACCCATGCATTCTATTAATAAACCTTAACTAGCAAGCTACACTTTACTGAAGTGCAGTCAAAATTGTACTGGAATGTCAAATCTGGCAAACACGTTCCACAAACATACTACCTTGGCATATTTATTGGAAACCAATATATTTGAATAATAAACCCTTACTGGAAAACCAGCTTTACTGAAGTGCTGGTATTACTTAAATGTCATATGCTATCTGGAAACCCTCTTTTTTCAAGCGTATGCCTAATCAGACAATCTGCCTTGTCTCAAGATTTCAAAGAAATATTCTCCAAAAACCCTCTGATTTCAAAGATTAGCCGCATAGGACAACCCTCTAAATTCACAGATATGGGTTGTCTGGCAACTTTAAGATCTCAATGATATTTTCCAACAACCCTCTGGTTTCATAAATAAGCCCTGACTGGCAACCCTTTGTCTGATTTGACTGACACGTCCCACCTGGCAACTCTCTGATTTCATAAATATACACTACCTGGCAACAACATTTGACTGCGGCTTCTAATCCTCTGCTTTCAGATTTATGTCTTATATGGAAACCAGAGGATTTATACCATCTGCAAACCTTAATATACATCAGAAATTTCTCGTTAACTTGTCGTATTGCCTGCATTTCACTGACATGCCTAAAAACACCCAAAATGCCAAATTGGACAGTGCTATTTCACCACTGATATATTACATCTGGCAACTCAAACGATGCCTATTATGACCAGTGAGGCACCCCTCGGGTTTCACTGATCCCATATGGTTACCGTGCCTAAAGGAACACGAACTCACAGCCTGCATTTCATTGAGCTCCTTCTGGTTCTTGATGGCCATTTGGTTGAACTTCTCCTTCTCCTGGTTGAGCTCTAGCTGCAGTTTGCGGTTCTCCTTCTCTTTCTTTCGGAGATCCGTGGTGCTCCCTCGCTTCCTCTGATCCAGCTTCATGTCTTTGCGATTCATGATCTCTGCCAATTTATTCACGGCCTGCAACAAAGACGATTTAATTTAGAAAAAATTTATTCTAAATAGACTTTTAGTAAAATATACAAAATATTGTCTCTCAAATAGCAAGTTTTGGCTTACCTGTGTCTTCAGAGTTCTTTCGATATTAAGAGCTTTCTCGTAGTTGGCCTTCACCGTGTTCGCAACTTCCTCCTTCTCTGCTGAAAACTCTGCATGAAACATCGGAAAAGTTATGAATATAAACAAAGGTTACCAGGAAATAAAGTTTGGAAGATGGATGACCTTGTTCTTGAGATTGGAGCCTCTCTGTCAACTCTGCTTTCTCTTTACTGAGGATCTCCACATCTTTGGTAAGGGTTTTGTTGGATTCCTCAAGCTTTAAAAGACATCGTAAGTCATTGTAAGTATGTATTGGAATACAAATGCTTTTGCTGTTTTCTAGATAAGAGGCACAACCGGGTGCCCACAAACTCTTTGGCTGTGACCTATTAATTAATTGGTTACCATCTACAGTTAGACACAGAGGGTGGAGCCTGCGGAGTGAAAGTCCTTCCAGTTTAATCCAGTTATGTTTTTCTACAGTAGAAATGGATTTCTATATTCTGTGAACATACAGATACATTAACCCTTAGAACTATAGTTTCATTTTTACTTCAAATATAATGTTCAGGTTTCAAAAAGTTTACAAACATTACAAGAGTTACGACGCATAATTTGCAAGGTAATTTATATTTAAATTAGATCATATGTGTGAGCCCTTCAATTTTCATTTACAGACTCCAAATCTGTGTCACAAGTGCCAAATAGTGGAGAAAAGAAAGGATAACCATTTGACATAGAAGACCTGTCAAAAGGGCTCCCTTTTCTAAAAATTCCTGGACAAAACAAAGCACAATGGAATAAAAAAGGTTTAGGTTTTAACCTTGTCTTTGCTTGTGTGGTGGATGATTTTTATTTTGTCTCAAAACGTTAGATTTATCTTATAAAACTGCTCGTTGTCATTTTTTGAGATTTTTTTCAGACAAAATTTGCTTCTCAGAATTTTACCCACTGCCACAAAATAACAGAACAGCTCAAAAAGGGTTTTTTATTTGTTAGAAATTCCAGAATGTGAGACCCTTTATATAGGGTTGATATAGAACTTTATATAGAAACAGAACAAAGATTGTTTTTATTTCTTGTAGACTCGGAGGAACACAACGATTTTATTCCTGGACATGGAGCGTCAGACCATCTCTTTATAAAACTCACAAAATACAATTAAAACGCATGGACTTGGTTATATGGTCTAATGGGTTTGAATAACTTTTTACTGGTTTTCTGCACACCGCCTTGCAGATGAGAACATCTCTGAAGGACAGGATCTCTGGCGGGTTCCCCAAATTATTGCTCTATCGTAAGTTTGCCATTTTACACAAAAACATTTATCCGCTAGATTTCAGTTGCTCAATCAAAAGTTGTTTCTAAAATTTGCAGCAAGTTTAACCAGCACATGCAAGTTAGAGAAGGTGTAGAGCTCTGATAACAGCCCTCATTAAACAAAGGTTGATGCGGAGATAGAATTACTGCACACACCTGCGAGATAGTGGAGTCTTTGTCTAAGATCTCCTGCTTGTAGCGTGAACTCGTCTTCTTGTACTCCTGAGAGAGCTCGAAATACTGCTCCTCCTGCAGCGCCCGCGCTAACTGCTCTGACTCCGCTTTCGTCATGGTCAGATCCAACTGCGCAGACAGGGACTCCCTACGAGAGAAAGAAATCCTCCAGAATTAACAATCTGCTATTCAATGAAAAGTATATCTTAAGCAATTTGAAACGTAAACAATGGGTGTATCTTGTGGAACAGTCATTTACTTCTCTGAATACATGTCCTGGACTCTTTTGAGAGCCTCTTGAGTTTGTCGATTCTTCTCCTCGATCTCCTCCTTGAGCTCTTTCACCTGAGTTTTATAGAGTGTCTGGGAAAAAAAGGAAAAGTAAAACCTTCATTAAACTACATCACAAAGATAAACCTGCTTAATGTGCCTTTATTTCTATTAATTTAGACTCAGAAAATGCTAATGTTGTGAATGTTTGCATATTGACAACCCCTGGTGCCATACTCTAGTCTGCCAACACTCAAAACACCAGCAAAAGCCTTTACATTGTCTCAAATTAGTCGTGTTGGCTACGGAACCATGGGGAAGACTGCAGACCAGTTAGTTTCCCAAAATTGGACAGTCGACACTGTGTCCAAGTTCATTAACAGAGGTATAGTGAAAGAAAAAGCTGTGGTAGAAAAGTCTACAAGCAACAGGGTCAACAGCATTCTGGAGAGGATTGTGAAACAAAACCCAATCAAAATGTGAGGTATTCACATAGAGTGGACTGTATCTGGACTACCATGTGCAGAAATATGCTAGACAATTGATTCAGTTGTTGCTGTCCTTGGGCCACTCATGAACAAGAGACAGCACCAGAAGTGCCTTAAGACAAAAAGGCCTGGACTAAGTGCTCCAAAGTAACGTTGTCTGATGAAAGTATTTTGCATTTCATTTAGAAATAAACTGTCCCAGAGTCAGGAGGAAGAAAAGAGAGGCACAGAAACCATGTTTCTTGAGAAATATCGTAACGTTTCTACATTCAGTGATTGCTTGGGATTCCATAGCATCTGCTGCTGTTGGTCCACTGTGTTTTCTAAGGTCCATGGTCAATGTAGCTGTCAATCGTGAGGTTTAAAAGCACTTTGTGCTTCCTGTTGCTGACCCATTTTTTTATTTTTTTTTTTCAAATTTAATTTCTAAAAAGACTTGGCACCTTCACATAAACTCAGTAGGGGAATAAAATAGTATAAATCTACCTTACAAAGGTGTGTTTTGATCTGGAAATCTTGATACGCATTTATTACAGATCAAAACACGCATTTCTAAGTTTTATTGCTAATATTTTCAACCCATACTTATCCCATAGAAAATCAAAAGTATTGTGAAGAGGACGATCTGAGACCCAAAAATGCAAAAGAGCTGAGACACATCAGAGCAGCGTGGGCCTCATGCAATGCCGCATTACTGCAATAATTGCTCATACTTTTAAGTTGCCCATTATTTCTAAGAATCCTCCTTTGTATTGGTCTTATGTAACAGGGGTAATATTTGGGGTTCGAATCAGTTATTTTTATTATATCATCCAAGTTAAACACTTTAAAAACATAAGTCTGAGAGGAATGAATTATACAAGCTTCAATTTTTGAATACAATTACTAAAAAACAAACAAATTAAATGACCAGCACTTTATATAACGGTTACATTAAGATGTTAACAATCAAATTTCCTAAATGCTCAAAAATATATTCGTGTATACAATGCTAAATGGTCAAATTGTACATTTTATAGACCAAAACGAAAGATGTATGATCCTCACCGAGAAATACTGCTCGGCTTCCAGCTGGTCCTGAAGTTCCCTCATCTGCCCCTCGTTTCCTCTGTACTGCCTGAGGAAACAGAAGCAATGCTTTCACTCACTCGGCTTACACCCAAACAAACACCCACTTTCAACAAACCGTAGTGTGTACAGACTCGAGTGTAATCTGAAGAGAAAAACAGGCGCACGAACAACGTCGAAACAGAAAAGAATGTGTAACCATGAGACGTCAGCAGTAACAGCCTGATGAAACATTTTTCAGTGTTTCATTTTAGGGTTCAAAACTGTACCGTTATTTACTAGGGGTGTACAACATAAAGAGCAATACAAAAATTTCACAAGCTTTGAGCACAGTCTCATATGATGGAATAAATCAAAGCTTTCAGATTAGGTCTTCTACAGCAGACAGGATCATCCTCATTAAAAAAATATGCTTGGTGACATCCAGGTCTACAAGTTGTCTGTACACTGCACAACATTTAGAGCTGTTTTCAAAGAAGATACAAGAGGAGGTACATAAACTTAGAAGTTAATGTTACGATTCCTAGGGGATCGTATAGTTTTGTTAATATTATTTAGTATGTGGATTACATCGTGATTTTTTTTATTATTTTGCATGTTTTTGTACTCACGCCTGTTTCCTTGTTTATGTGTGAGTGGATTGGAGGTTTGAATGGAGACGGAGAGTTATCTGCCAATCATGAGAAGGGGCGGGCCTATAAAACGCTGCCGGCTCAACACACATCTCCCCCTCTCATCTGAAGTGTCCTCTGGCCAATGAGTGCTACGCCTCGTAATTCCTGCACGCTCGCTCATCCGCTCCGTCTCCCTGGACTCTCTCTCACTCTTTGGGAAACTTGATTTCCGTGCTGCTCCGGACTCTGACGTCAGCGTGCTTGCGCGCTACTGTTAAGTCGCAACCCATTTATTTTTGCTCTGTGGCATCACTCCGCAAGAGACAATTAATTACCTTTTTGTGAATCCTATTGTTTTTTTACCAGTGTGTATATAAGCAGTAGTGTGTGTGTGTGTGTGTGTGTGTGTAATTATTGTGAAAATTGAGTGTGTCTTGAGCGATTGGGTTTTCTAGTAGCTTCAGTTAAGTTGAGTGAGTGAATCCTTTGTGAAACATCTCCCAGTTATATTATTTATTTGGGTTCCAGTGTGTGCAGTGTGCTTGTGTATGTGTGTGTGTGAATTTACTAGTGTTTATCTTGAAAAGTTTAGTCAAGTTTTATTTTAGTATTGTTTGGGGGTTTAAGTAGCACTGTATACATGTGAAGCACCATTAATAAATGTTTGTTTGGAGTTCAGGTCTCTGTTAATGTTCCTCTTTAGCCACTCAAAACACCACAACCAGACATTTCACTCTTATTTTATTACTTCTCACAGTGCGCTCCCTGAGCCATCTACTTACCATCCAATTTGGGGCGTAACATTAAACTAAGTTGAACATCGAATAAAAACAACCAGCTGAGGGACAGAATCATGTGACTCACCATTTAGTTTGTTTCTTTTAACATAGTTTTTAGAATGTGACTCGTGTTATTCCCTGAAATTCAATACCCCATCCCATTCTCCCGTGACACCTAAACAGTCTTGTTGCATATAATTAATAAATGTCAGCTAAATAAAGCTGATAACCTTTAAAGAGGTCAGGGAGCTGTGTAATTATGCTAATGAGTAAAAGCCCAGAATGTGTGGAAGTTGGCTACTAAGTGGAAACAACTGAGACGGATTATTAACTGTGGATTTCCTGCCATGGCCAGACTGATCCTTAATCTCTGTAAACATTGGCAGACATACAGTATTGCCCAGCTTCAAACATAATCCTCAATAATAGTATTTTCTAAACCTTTGTAAATGAGGACTTGAGCCAAAGGAAGTGCCAAATATGGTCAGGGTGGAAGCACTACAGCATTTTGATGATGCTTCTATAGCAACCCCAGTTTATATCTGGCCTCTGCTAATTTAAAGATACATTTGGAGCATTTGAATGATGATAAATGTACATTGAGGTCCATACTTTGTGAGCTGTGCCAGCTGGAATTCGACAGAGCGTTTGTTCTCGAGCGCTGCATTGATTTCCTGCTTCAGCTGCTTCTCGCTCCCCTTCAGCCGCTCGGAGTCCATCTTAGAGCTCTTGAGCTCATTCTGTGCTGCCACACGCTTGCAGGATTCCTGTTCCAACTGCACACGGAGATCCTTCACCTGGAGGGAGGGAGGAGAAGGAAAGAGGGAAAGTGCCAGAGTCGTCAGAACATTCAGATTCAAAGGGGAAGATTTCTCCCTTTCCAGCAACTGCATTAAACATCATGTTAATCTCACACCTATTTTAAGAATCGCCTCTTATGTTTGCAAAAGCACAATAAACAGAATAAATATAGCTCTGTACAAACCCAAGAGACTCTCAATCTGTGACTGAAATTATGCATGTAACCATCAAAAATAGTAGGAAAATTGCAGCCTGGTGTAGTATGTGGAAAGGAAGGGACAGGGACTGTATTGTTTTTGTTCCATTCCAGAGGTTCCATTATATAGATCACATTTTTAAAAAGAGAATTTTTCAGCATTATTGTTTGTATTTGGAACAGATCGAAAAAATGTTGTTTGCTCTTAAATGGAGGAAGCAGCTGTCACTCTGATGCTCACTTTTGCAAAAGTGGAGTTAAAAAAACAATTAACACTTAAAAGTCTGAGCTTCTGGAGTGTTTTTTACAATTTGCTGAGGTAAATTAAAAGTAAAAAAGTTTTGTTGCAATACTTGATGTGTGCATATTTTTAGTACAGCCCCCAGCTCTTTTCTCTTTTTTTTTACAAATAATAAAAATACAAATTACAATTCCGGGTATTACTGAAAAAATCTCAAAAATTGAGAACAAACCGCTTTATGTGTTTTAACTAAAATCAAATGTGTTGAGACAAAATAAAAATGTATAAATCCCCTCAAATCAAAGACAAGGTAAAAAAGTGAATTATATGAAAAAACCAGGTCAACTTTTTGTGCCATTGTGCTTTGTGTTGAGCCTAAACTTTGAAAAACACAATCCATATCACAGGTATTGTACATCCAAGGGTTATCCCTTCTTATTACCAACTGGGTGGCACTGATTTGAGATCTTTAAAAAGAAACTGAAAGGCATTTTAAATACCTTGTCATAACTCTTGAAATGTTTGTTTAAAACCAAAAATATCCAAACTAATAACCTTTTTGAAACCGACCCACTGTATTTGATCATCACTCCTACTTAATTAAAAACAGCTGCTTTGAACATTCCATGAATGAACACAGTTCTTAATATCTCTGAAGTTTGAATCAGTCATTGAAACATAAAGATGTAATAAAAAAAGAAAACGGAATAAACGAGAAGACTTCCATTTGAGGCTTGATTGCTAAATGATTGATTGTAACATGAAGATGTCCGTGATCATCCAGATCCAACGTAATTAAAAATAAACTTTATCTTCTAGGATTAGATGCTTGGCAATTCACATATCTAGTAATGTTATCTTCTTACCTCAGCAACGAGCATCTCCTGATAATCATTATAGTCATCTTTAGGAGCAGAATCAAGTGTTTGCGTAAAACCTAATAATTAGATCACCATTGTGAACAACGAATCTTCATCACACACACAATCACATGATTCACACCTCTTCCTCGAGCCTCTCCCTCTGCTTCATCAGTTGCTCCATCTTTTGCACGGACTGCTTGAGGTCGAACTCCAGAATCGAGCACTGCTTCTCCACCTCCACCACCCGGCTCTCAGCCCGCATGCGCTGAAAGCTCTCCTCCTGCACCTTCTGTTCCACCGCTGCACAGACAGGTTCAGCTCAATAAAGGTCTGCCTTTTAATGTTGTTCAAACACTAAACAGCTTTGTTCCTCTTTAAAATAATTTGGTTTGAGTCTTTTTATTGTGTCCACAATAAGTTTTGCTGCCTCTGGAGCTTTACAAACACAATACAATTAATTGAGCAGATTTATGATTGGTTGAACGAATGCCTTTGCTCCATTGCCCATTTGCTCAAGCTCAATGATGCAGGGATACATGTTTCTTTGTGATTTACAGGGTGTAAATGTCACAGTCTGGATTGGAACCTGGATTGAACTTCAGAAAGAGAGGTACAGCACTAGCATACCATTCATAGCAGCAGACTTTGATTCCTCAATGGACTCGTATTTGTCTGTGAGCTGAGCTTTCGTGTTTCGGTGCTCGGTCAGCTCCTGGTCCAGCCGCTGCTGAAGAGTTTTCAGCTTGTAGTTGAGGTCAATTTCCAGACTGTTTTTCTCCTGAAAACACAGAGCATATACTCTTTTAAGCTAAGCAACAAGAAGGGTAACAGTAGCAATAATAAGAAAAAAAAATAGCAAGCAGTCATACGAGGCCAAGCGTCAAGAAGGAACACGGAACGAACAGAGAAACACAGACATATGGTTGAGATTGAAGGCATACTGATAAAAACACTTATGTTTTTTGACCATTAGATGGCGCTCTTAAAAACTCAGTTTTTGGTTCTCACAACAAATTTGGAGCCAACATGGCAAAAGGCTGCAGAGATAAAGCTTCGGACTCCATTTGGTGAGATGCCATTAAAATGATCATAGCTCTCATCAAAAACCGTAACTATAATAAACACGATCCGAATAACTTTTTGCCAGCAAGCTAGAGGAGTTAAAAAAGTAAGGTTTAGAGATCTTTCAATGTGGCAGACAGAAAGTTCAATCAACTATTGTAAATTTTACATCAATGTTCGACCAAGGGAAATGCAAGATGGGCATTTTTAAAGCTGGCAAAAGTTAATAGCCTTAAATAGTCTAAATTTGTTTATATAGTCTGGCCACGAAAAATTTTTTTTGAGTCCCTTCAGGGCATGGTGGCAAACATACACACCAACTTTTAGACTTTTACAGTAAAGCAATTTTGAAATACAGCATTTTTACAAAATTCAAAAGGACAGACACCCAAAATGGCTGGCACGGTAAAATGCTCCAAACGCACTGAGACCAATTTTGGGACAAACTTTTTGGGAGATAGAGGCCGAAATGCCAGTTTTTTTTATATCACCGGACCACTAGGGGGCAGAGCGACGAAACACTGCTTGCAGCCTTGTGTTAAAACATATACCTGGTTTGGTGTAAACAGGCTAAAGCATTGTGGAGTTATGGCCTTAGAACCATTTTGGCAAGTTTTGCATAATGATCATTGACTAATTATCCGAAAACAGTTTGACAAATCAAAACTCAAAGAAAAAAAACCCACGAGTTTGGAGTTTACGAGGAGTTTGCACAAGTAGGTTTTTCATAAAATTCTAAATGACGTCATAGGATTAGTTCTATTCAGATTGAGCCAAGGAATCAGGGGAAATTCCATTGATACGATACACGGTGTAAAAGTTCTAAACATGAACGCAACTTCAGTTCATTGTTGACAGTTGGGTGAAAGACTCAAATTTGGTCCTGCAAGCGGTTCATAGGGTTGGCATTGACTTCAATGGCGGAAGAAGAACAAGAGGAAGAGGTAGAGGAAGAAGAAGAGGAAAAAACATTTTGAAATGTATGTTTGCTTTGGAGGTTCAAATTGATTTCCATAACGCATTGGAAACATACCTTCTCAAGAATATTACACCTTTCCTGAACTTGCTTCCTCTCCAGCTCCACTTTAGACAGGCTCTGCTTCACATTCTTGTTGTCCTCCTGAAGACCAGATATACGGGCTTCATAGAGAGAGAAAGATTCATATATTAGATTCATAAATTGTATATTGATATTTTAACCCATACTTGTATTACGTCTGGCTTGGATTATTGTAATAAACTTTATTCCGGCCTTGATTTCCTCAATGTTGCTGCTAGGCTTTGAACTATAGTTAAAAAGCATGAACACATTTTTATCATCATTTCATTAGCTGAACAGATTTTAAAATCCTTTCATGGACTTAAACGGCGTCAAGACCTTGCCCCAGGGCATCCTGCTGACCTACTTAAGCCTTATGCTCCCTTGCCCTTCCTTAGGTCTGCGGATCTTTCATGACTAATAGACCCAAAGACTAAAGGTCAATATACACTGACCCAAAGTTTCATGCGAGAACGTGCCTCGATCAAAAACCATGGGCGCCAACGGAACACGTCAGAGTGGTGCCAAAGAAAGCTGGTTCTTTTGATGACGTGAGTAGGATGTGAATGAGAAAGAGACACTAGGTAGCGCTCATCCCTCATTTTCATAGTGACTTCATACAAGAAAGAAATAGCGCATGACAAATTCAGTCTTCTCCACATTTTTAGCTCCCTGTGATCAGCCACCAACAGTAGAAATCGCTCGACATCCATGTTTTTTTTCTACATGTTCTTTGATTTCTTCTCTGTTGTCATTGTCGTCTTCTTTTCTGTTTCCATAAGGTTCAGATGTAGGCTTTTTGTCTATTTTAGTGTTGTTTTATGACTTGATTAGATGTAAAGTAGGGCTGGATATGGCAAAATTTTATAGCGCCTTATACTTAATAATTTTGGTCGATAGGATATAATTCTGATATCGATATGGACAATATTAAAAAGCCAGAAAAAGACTGCAAAGAACAAAAATAATAGATGAGGGCATCTACAAATGTCTGTGAAAGTCAATAATACCTCCGGGCTCTATTGTTCAAAACAGAGCAAAAATGTATGTTCACTTTAATTTGTATTTAGCCTTTACAAACAAGAAATGGGAAAATATTAAATAAACAAAACTCAAATAAATCGGGGGTCAATGAATGACATCATTTTAGAGAAGGCCACACCATCCACCATAATAAATGGCCTCATGTCCTTAGCAAAGAATTCTGTTCTAGTAACATCTTTATGACGTTTAGACCAGGGGTGTCAAACTCATTTGAGCTCGCGGGCCTCATAGTGCACAAATTAAGCGTCAGAATAATTGATCACAAATCATAGAATAATCCATTGATTACTTTAAATAATTAATTAATTAATTGATTTTCTGTTTTTTTTCTTTCTGAAAGTTAACTGAACGCAGAACACAACGCATATAGGACTGTCAGGCAGCCACCATAGCGCACTGTGTAAATTAAAAGACAAAATTAAAACTGTAAATTAAAACTGCAGTGAGAGACTAAATACTTGCTTAAACAATTTATTAGCAGAATAAAGTTTCTTAAAATGCTGCGTTAGAAATACTACACCCAGTGAACTCTTTCGCTCCTTCTCTTTAGAAATCTGAGTTAAGGTGAAGATGTGTAATTTTCTGTACATTTTTATAGCGCATCACATGATCACGCACAGCAGAGCCCGAGCCTAAATTGAGCCAGTGTACAACTATTTAAAGTAGGCCCGAACCCAAACTGAACTTCAAGTCTAGTACGAACTACCAACCCAACGTTGAGACTAGATTTAATGCTCACGTTAAGAGGCTCACGTTAACGCAGGTAATGGCCTACCACCAGTTCCTGAGATCACTTTGGATAGTTCTCTCTCTTCTTCAGAACAATGTCAGATAATAGACTGTGTACGCTGCAATGCAAGTTCCCTTTTAAACAGGAAGTGCAGAAATGACCCAAAAACTGAAAATATTTCAGGTTACAGTCCTCAGCAAACAGAGATGTTGTTGACCCTCACACATCCATCTTACCCTGGAGTTCCCGTATCTCCTCTGAGCCCTGGCTGCAGGATCGTCTCTCTGACTCCAGCGTGGTTTGGATCTGGAGCAGCTCTTTCTCCAGCTGCTGCTTCATACAATCGGCAGCACGGCTCTTCTCCTGGAGCTCACGGTTAACGCTCTCCAGCTGACTCATCGACTTCACCATCTCAGTGTGGCTCTTCCTCAGACGCACCACTGTGTCTGACTCGGCACGCAGGAGGTCGTTAGCCTCCTCCAGCTGTGGGGAGACAAATACGCTTCGGTGAATGTGCGAGGCTTCTTGAAACGCGCCTGGAGGAATAACTTTGATAGATCTTTCCTAGAGTAAACATTACATTTTAAGTTGAACACAAAAGAATAAATAATTTTGTTAACATATTGAAGTATGACTAAGAAGAACATTACTAAACACACCTTAAAAATATGATTAAATGAGAAGCTAAGCCTGGAAATTGAGGAGGAGGTTTGGGATTCAATCTTTGCTCGGATACATTCTTCATCAATTAACGCAAGGCATACGCTTATCCAATCCAAGGTAGTGCATAGAACTCAATGGTCTAGAACTAAGCTCCATAAAATATTCCCTGATTTTGACCCAAACTGCCTTCGTTGTGTAACTGAACCAGTAACTCAACTACACTCTATTTGGTCATGTCACAAACTGTCTGACTTTTGGAGGAGATTGTTCAGGTGTTTTTCTGACATCTTTTCCCTAACAATAAACCCTAACCCCTTAACTGCACTATTTGGGGTTTTACCAGGATCTATTAATTTAGATACCCAGCAGGCTGATTGTGTTGCTCTGGCAACTTTATAGGCCAAACGACTTATTTTAATGAACTGGAAATCTGCGGACCCCCCTATTTATCGTCAATGGGTTTATGACCTCCATCATGCTCTTAGAATTGAAAAGAATTGAATATTTTAGAGCGATGAAGATGTTATAGAGCACCCTCTCTTATTTATCTATTTTGTTATTACTATTTTTTCTCTTTGTTTATTTGTTGTTTTATTCCATTTTATTTATTTAATTATTGTATTAGTATTTTTTCTGATTTGTATTTATTGTATTGTTTTTCTATCTATTTATTTTTACATTCTCTTTATGTATGTTTTATTGTTGTTAATTGTATGTATGTGTGTTTTATTTACTTTGTTACTCTTTAATGACTCCTTGGAATGCTATTTCTACAAATAAAAAATAATAAAATATATATATATATATATATATATATATATGATTAAATTAAAGAGTAAATTGACTTTTGGAAAGTAGCTGGACATCATATGTTACTAGCACATTTATGACATCATCAAATCATATTCTCCATTTAATTAATGCTCAAAAACTGTCTAAAATGCTTACACAACCCATCAGCTAATCACAGCACTCAGACTGGGTAAATGTAAGCTTCATTAAAGCGGCGTTACTTCAAACATGTTTCAAATTTGGGCGTATGGCACGGGACACTGTTTGCAAAGGTCGACATCGGCAGGAAAACTGGGAAAACGTTAAATTCTGATGAACTTTACAGACTATGAACACAGTGGAACACAACAGCATGCACTCTATACCGTTTGCTGTCTTTTTGAAACTATTAAAATAAACTGTCGATTTAAAACTACACAACATTTTCTCCAAAACTCCAATACAAACCAGAACTCAGCGAGTGCTCAGAACTCAGGAGGTGGAAGTGTGTAATGAATCTACGAGCAAGCAGTCCATGAACTAATATACAGATATCTGATTTTATCCCATATGTTCATAAAACTGTAAGGACAAATTTTGTAAAAAGACTATTTTGTAAAATCATAAAAATTTAGAATTGAAGAACGTTCTTGATGAGCCTACTTGGTTTTGTAGATGGGCGATCTTCTCGTTGTTTTGACTGATTTTCCTCAAGTCTTCCAGCTGCTCCTTCAATGTAGACACTGGGAGAGAGAAGTGAACCAAAACAGGAAAACCTCAATAGAAGATAGAGACTTTGAAATAACGGATTATGTGAAAGTCAATGCAGAAAAATCTCAATAACAAAAAAACAACACGAAGCTCGCTTTTACCTTCGTTCTCCAGATTTCTTCGTTTTTCAGCCTCTTGATCGGCTTTCCGCTGATATTCGGTTGACCGGTGCTGAATCATAATCTTGTCTTTCTCCAGTAAAGACATGTTTGCCTCCACACTCTTTCTTAAGTTACTCTGAAAAGAACATTTGTAAAGTAATTCAACATTTAAGACTAAATGATCTCTATTAAGGCCATTGATACACAACACAAACATCTGTAAAAATTCTGAGATTAAATCATTTCACTCACCTCCTCGTCTAACTCTTTCATTATCTTGTCTAGCTTTGTATTGGAAGCCCTGAGGGGGAAATGAATCAAAGAGAAGATTTCAAAGGTTTGATTTTATTGTGAGAAAATTTCAGTGTAGGTTTGAGTGGAGTGGGGGGTTTGAATGAGTGGATGAACTATAGTAATGAGGATCTAAAATGGTAGAAAGAATTAGTTTGATTTGTGTAATTTGGATTTAATTTATGGTAGATTAAAGTGATGGTAGGGGAGGTGAGCTAGGAGCTTGGATAGTGACTCCAGTGGCGGTTTCACTGTTCGTTTACACCTAACCCAGCCTCATTTTCATGTAATCGCATATTTTTTTCATCGTTTGTACAGCATTGTCGTGCGGACAGCGAAAACATGGTTTCCTGGGACATTGAAGGAAGGAAAATCACGATCAACGAAGGTTTGTCACAGTCATCACACCCTGTGCTTGGCAGAGTTTTCTTGTTTGCAAAGAAAAGGTTTCTGATTGACTGATGTGACGTCAGTGTTGTAATCAATTCCCTCGGGTTGGCTTTATAGTGTTTTAAGGCAATATTTTGCATTTTCATGTTATTTTACGACACTATTTTCAACCCACTATTGAAAGTGGTTATATAACAGCCCATCATTGGAAATAATGGAAGTTTTGAGGCCAGAAGGTTAAGAAGGCTTGGAGCTGGTTTGGTTTGTATGAGAGTGTTTTATACCATCAATCCACTAGGGGCAGTGTTAACATTTACATTAACCCTTAGAAGTCCAGAGCATTTTTTACTATTTTACAATATGCTCTTATAAATTATCTTTAAAACAGTTTTTGTGGCAGTGCTTGATATTATTGTTTTCAGCTTATTGTTGTTGTTTTTTTACAAATATTTTTTACAATAAATCCACAACCCTGCAATTGTACAAAAAAAAACAATTCTGGGTAGTAAATTTTGGCTTTTTTGTACTGCAAACGAACATTTTTCATTTAAAAAATATAATATGTTGAGACAAAATACAAATTCATTAATCCCCCCAAAAATCAAAGACACGGTCAAAATAATTTGAAAATTGTATCACATTCTCTCCTAAACCCTATACACTGTTCCAAGCTCTTTTTTTTCCATTGTGCTTTTTTTGTACAGGAATTTTGAGAAAAAAAAGAGCCATTGTCACAGGTCTTCTATGTCAAAGGGTTTCCCTTCTTTTCACCACTAGATGGCACGTGTGGCACAGATTTGGTGTCTGTAAAATGAAACTCAAAGGGCTCAATCATTCAATGTCAAATATCATCATCAAATATCAAAACTAATAATCTTTTTGAAACCTACACATTAAATTTGAAGTCAACATTAAACAATAGCTGGATTCGGTCATTTATACTTAATTCAAAACAGCTGCTGTAATGCACCTTAGGACTTCTAAGGACTAAGTCATCTTGTTTACTCTAAGTGATTGAGAGAGCTAATTTTATAATCTTTCTTGTTTAAAATGAGAGTAAAGGATAATTGTCTCCTAGTAAATATTACATAAAACAAGACAAGGTAAAGAAGTTTCAAAAGTGACTAGAAGCTAATGCACTTCAGATCCTAGACGATTTCTCCTAGTAGCTCCACGATACGTACTGTGAAAAAATATATTACTACACCCCTAGATTTTAGACATTTAGGTTCGAGAGGGATGTGTTCTAGTGTTCAGATTCTTGATAACTTCTATAACTTCTTAAGATAAAAATCTAATTTTATGTTTATGTTTAAGGTTTATTAAACGTTATGGGTGGTTTGAATCTATTTATTTTTTTTACATTTTCTAGATGGATTGTTATGGTGCTTGGTAATGACTTTTGGTTGTTTATAAATTTTGAAATGTATAAAAGAGTGTCATATATAAGACTATATTGTTAATCCTTGTTAGTAGTCTAAAATTTTCTTTTAAAACTAGCATTTTTTTTTATTTACAGTAACTTATTCAGACCCATATATGAACTTATGACACAAAAACCCACACAAAAATCATATATTTCATTTTACAACTTTTAAAAATGTTGTGTTTTATAAAGTACCGGTCATGAGCGAATCTATTGTGAAATTTTGCAAGTTTGTGCTGTTATAAGGTTATCAAAGTCCATTTTCAGACATATACATGTATTTGTTACATGAAACCTAAAATAAAACAATCGTTTTCACAATTTTTAAACTTTGTAAATTACAAAAATTACTTTATTTGTGGTTGCTATGGCAGCCATCTTTGATAAACAACCAAATGTGCAAAATTAAGAAATTTATTTAAGACTAAGAACAGTGAATTTAATTAAAATTTTGAATTTTAAGACCTCAGCGGAAACTGTACATTACTAATATCTGGGGGATGCCTCTCCCACACTAATAATTTCTAGATATAACGTGATGAAGCAGTTAATAGGCCATGAACAACTGAAGAGATATTTGCACACATGGGTGGATGTGAGGTGAACCGAATGACCCAGTGATGGTTTGGATGGATGTGTAAAGAGTTTTGTTTGAACAGGACAGTAGCTTTGTGTTGGATTAGTTTGATTTGCTTTGAACGTTTCTGGATGTGAGATGCTAGACATTATCTGGGTGAATGGAATGTTAACAAAAGAGGTATAAGGATAGTTTGGAATGTTTGGGTGCTCGACAGATGAAGAAAACATTCGCGGGAAAACACCTGCACTTCTGCTCCATCTCGTCCCTCAGTTGCATCTCGCTGTGAAGTTGTTCTTCAAGCTGATAAATCCTCTTCTGAAGATTCTCCAACTGAGAGATCAGAAAGATACATCCCATCACATACAGTTTAACAAATCTATTCACATACCAAAAATTTCCACCCAGAGTGTGGCCAATCGGTATCTATTACAGAAAAAAATGCCCTTAGTCATGGAGAAGATAAGAATGCAATTAAGAGATGTAGAGTTCCTTTGTGGACAGAGGAGAATATTGCAGATTGAAGACCATCTCTCCATTGTAGAGTGTCCAGACAGAGGTCACTCTTATGTAAAGAGCACATGGCAGTAGCAAAATGCCCCTCAACAAAATTCTCTGGTCTAGTGGGAAAAAAAGACTTAACCCAGGCTTTGCTTAACATCTATCAGATCCCATCACTACTGTAAAGGATGGTGGTGGCAGCATCATGCTTCAGGGGTAAGAAAACTCTGTGAAAGCTGGAACCAAGACTTGAAACCTAATGAACAACTTCAGAAGGGTCTAAAAATATACACACTCAGACACTGCCCTTCAAACCTAATGGAGTTTTAAAGGGCAAAAATGCCCAAAACAAAACTTGTGGCATCAAAACATATTTGACTTGAAGGAACTAGAACACCTTTGTGTTCAGAATTCTAGGGAAAAAACTTGCAGCAACCAAGAAAACCAAGTCATCTGCCCGCATTTTCTTGTATCTATTCCCTCAGCAGGGTGCTTTTCGTCCAAGTCAAGGAAATATTGATGTTATGACACTCCCAGCCTGAAGATGGCGGTTGTGCTCCAATAGACGCTCACCACTCCAAATGGGGAAACATGAAAGAAGACGACAACAGAGGAGAATTCAAAGTACACATAGAAAAAATCCTGGATGTCGAATGGTTTATACTGTTGGTGCCTGATCTCAAGGAGCTGTGTAGAAAATAGGATTTAGCAGCCAATTCTTTCCTGTTTCCTGTACAAAGTCGCTATGAAAATCTGAGATGAGCACTACCGAGGGGCTCTTTTACCTCCTCTTCACGAAAATTCGGGTCGACGTGAATAGGCCTTTGGTCAGAAAACACTCATATTGACATGCAAGAATGGTAATGTCCCGATGACGTCACAGTGTGTTAGTAAAGTATCGGATGAGGACTCGGTATCGGCAGATAATCAAAATCGGACTTGGACTCAAAGGCAAAAAAACCTGTGCAGGACATCCCTACTTGTAACAGTCTGCATGCATTTCACACTCTTCAAGAAAAAAGAAAACCTGTAATGTGTTGGTCCTTACATGGCTCTTATCTTCCTTTGTCGAGCAGCGTTTGTCACTTGTCTTTATTGACGATTCTCTAAGAATCCTGAAAGATAAATAATCACTATTAAATACTTTCTAGCAAAACAGTAATGAATTTGTTTTTCTGCTCACAGTACTCACTGGTTATTGCTGTAGTATGTAAAACCCACAAACGGAAGCTGGTTTCCGACAAAAGCTTTAGGGATTGGGAAAGTTTCCTCCTCTCCTCGATCCTCCTCAATGTCGTCAAAGTTACTTGTGTCGACATCGCTGCTTAACTCAGGCACCACTGGAGCAGCCGCTACACCCACAAACACCATGAAACAATGTAATGAGAAAAAAAGATCAGTATTTAAGTCATTATATAGACAAATGTGACTTCATATTCACAACAGCTCTTTGACTATTAGAGGAGCTGAGTTTCGCAGATGAAGTACTTAGAACTGAAAAAAAATTACTGCTCTGATCCTTTTCTTAAAAGCTATTTGTACACTTGTGAGTGGAATACAACCAGATTCAGTAATACAGTGATACCTCGAGATATTCAGGATCCGAAAAAAATTCCAAGATACGAAAAACACAATCAGAGAAATCGAGAAATACGTACATACCCATACTACATTGTTGACATTTGAAATGAATTCATGTAACCTTTGTACATAACAAAGTTTGAGTTTTAGCACAGTGCCCCCTAAAGGTCACTCTTTTTTGAGCTACTTTACCTAATGTATATCCATTTTCTCTGTTTCTCTCTAAAAATACTACCTCTCAACACTGTCCTGTCCCCACCCTGTCTATGTCTGTGTCCAGAGGGGTCTCATCTCGCTACATGTAACAGTGTATGTGACAAATAAAGGCTATTCTATTTATTCTATTCTAAATAAATCGTCTTGAGTCATAAGTGCTTAACCAAAGTGTAACACAATACCACACAATAAATCTGTCAATAGCACCACCTTAAGGTTAAAGTTATAAACTTCTCATTAAGGTTAAAGTTCTTGAATCTTTAAGTTTTTAGATCAATTTGCCTATGATCTAATGAAAATGTGTTAATTTGCCTGTCTGCCAAGTCGACCTGTTTTAGCTTCATGAAGTTTGACCCCCGTATTACTATTTGCAGTTATATTTTACTATTGACTTGGTGAAATCGATTGATTTGTGAGGAATACTTGAAAAATCAAGGGGTACCAACCATTTATTCGTGAATAAAAATCAGCTTGAAAAACCGGACATCGTCTACCAAGATTTCACATTTCACCATTGATCAGCGAAAAATACACCTTGTTTGATCTCTAGCTGTTTGAATTCTACTGGTAAAAAGAACCAGAGGTGTATTTCATAGAGAGATGTAAGCGTATCTCGTGCAAGTCCATCAGAATCAGTGAACAACTTTCAAACAAGTCACTAGTCTTGTTTTTATTGCAAATATCTACATTCACAAAATTGCGCTTGCAGCTTTTGGGAAGCATTTCGAGCCCTGCTTTTCTTTTAGCTTTTGATTCGAATTTCTTGGAAAGAAAAAAAGCTTGTGTTGTTGAAAGAAAAAACATCTTTGTCTAGGATTATAGCATACTGCAGTATCACTCATTGTATGTTGTGGACTTTGATTTGAACTTCACTCACTCTCTCTGATGCTCTCAAATGTCCACTGGTCGTTCTTGAAAAAACTATGTCTCTTAATTTCATCAACTCCATTACGTCCTAGCCGCACCTCCCTGGAAAACAGAAAGAGATGATTTTGAGTCAGCAAGCATTCATTCTTTTGATGGATTGGTGTGGAAAACCTTTACAACTTAAAAAGTAAACTGTTAATTGTATTAAGATTCTGCTGCCAATTGTTGCTAGTAAAATAAAAATCCCAGGGAAAGCAAGAACTGACAGAAAAAAATGTTCATTCAAATGTAAGTCGCTTTGGATAAAAGCGTCTGCCAAATGCATAAATGTAAATGTAAAAAGGATAAGGTCACTAATAAAATCTAAATAAACACCCCTGATGGGATAAAATGTTGTATGTAAACTAGAGTTGTTCCGATTCTGATACCAGTATCGAAAATGCTCCCGATACCACAAAAAAATCTGACATCGGTATCGGCGAGTATTTGAGTCCACATACCGATCCGATACCATTTTCATAAACATAACCTAGTTATCCCCGCTAGCTTTGCTTATCGCTTCAAAGCGGAAATCATTTCTTCTTCGCTCGTCAGAATGTAAACACAGGAAGTTGTGTCGTGTTGCCACAAGCAACCAAGGAGAAGGACAAGCCGCGCCAGACGCAACAAACATTGGAAGCTTCATTCAAACAAAGAGAAAAGTTTACACAAGACAGCCAACGAGTAATAAAGGTAACCGACAGGATTATCGAGTTTATTGTAGTGGATGACCAGCCACTGTCAGTGGTCGAAAACGTGGGCTTTCGCCGCTTAATTGAACATTTGGAGCCCCGGTACAGTTTGCCTGGTCGCAAATATATCTCTGAAACAGCGCTCCCTAAGCTATGAGACCGTGCGTGAACACATTTCATGTAAACTATTCATGTAAAAATAAAATACGTGTGAACTATACGCTTCACTACTGACATCTGGAGCTGCGACTCGAATCCCGCGGTCTTTATTGAGTTTAACAGCACACTGGGTAAAAACAGTGACGCCTTTTTACTCTTCAAAGTGCAGTGCTGCAGGTTAACGAGTTCCAAAGCTGAATCAATCGAGGGTATGCTTGTGAAGTGGAATATTTCTAAATCCCGTGTTCATGTTATTTTGCGTGAAATAAAAAACCATGAAAATACAGATTAGCTCCACCACCTCGTCTGTGGCGGAAGTGATCCCCTCAGTTACAGTTCTAAAACAGCTACTTGCTCGGGAGAGCCAGGAGGACACTGGTATAAAAACAATGAAAACCAGCCTTCTTGAGGCCGTCAAGAAACGATTCGCAACCATCGAGGAAGAGCCCTTGTATGCAGTTGCCACTCTCTTGTACCCACGTTTCAAAGATAGGTATGTCTATAAAAAAAATTTTTCATGTCCATATTTATTATTGTCATTGCCATATTGAGTATATCTGAAGCACAGCATAAAATAATTTATTTTAAATTATAAAATGCATAAAATGTCAATTAATACAGGGCTAGTAGTATCTACAGCTGTATATACAGATACACACCCAGGTATTGGATCGGTACTCTGTATCGGCCGATACCCTGAGACCAAGTATCGGGATCGGGATCGGGAGGGGAAAAATGGTATCGGAACATCTCTAATGTAAAAAGCAATTTATCTAGAGGAAATGGAAAAATAATTAGGACGTTCTTTTTTTACTTATCGGTTACTTATCGCACTAAAAGTATTTTTTTAAATATGTTTTTCTTACTTTATTTTAAAGCTCAGAAAACACTTAAAAATGAAAAAGACCCCATGGAGTATATGCCAATCCAACAGGTGGCAGTATAATTCTAACCCGAAAAACTTTTCAAAAGTTTTCAAAACATAGAAACTTGTTTTCATATGCAAACTAAACACAGTTATTAAAAATGACTTAGAGTTAGAGTTTTCAGAGCTATTCAACACTGTACTTTATTTACTTGTGGGGAAAATCTCTTGGTTTAAAATAACCTGTTTGTAGAGAGAATTTAACTGCAGGATCCTTTTGAACGAATTATAAATGCAGATCTACAGTTTTGTACTTGGTGTCCATGCGTCACTTTGACACCAACCTGTTTTGTAATGGCACAGTTAGACACTATTCGACTCAGCATACTTTTGAGGGTCTACTAGTTGTGTACCCTTCAGCAGAATTTTTAATACCCATTTGGACGAGGTTGTAAAGCACATTACTGATTGATCAGCGGTTGAGTTTGCTGATTGGCCACAAAGAATGATAAGAGTAATTACAGTTTGCAATACATCTGTGAAACGTCTTAAGTGACACATCTAAATACAAACCCACTCATATTGGAAGTCGATGGAAACACAAAGGTGACACAGCTGCGTTGAAAGCTAAGCCATGCCAAGCTGAATGCTGTTAGATCGCTCATGGGTCTAGCCCATTGTGGAAAGGTTTGAGTCTGATAGACATCATTAGTTGATGAGAACCAGAATTCAAACAACTGTTAGATCTGCATCCTTTTAAATGGGAAAACTTCGGATAACTTGGGAAAATTGTCATCATCGTTTATTCCAACAACCTGAGAAGATTCGTTAGACAACTTGCGAATGACACAAGGGGTTGAGGTCAGCAGAAACTCAAGATTATTTTAAGGCACAGACTCAACAAAATAACAACAAGTTATTTTGATTAGAAACTTACAATGTGGTAATTATGTTAGCAAAAATATAGTTACTTGTTTTTCAAAACGCATTTCCTCCTAGATCATTCAAGCCACCAAACTTTGCCAAGATATCTAAGCTGGTCTGACTCAGTTTGCTATATCTTTTCAGACTGGTACCACTAAAGGAATTCTGAGAAATCTCTGAACATGATGGGAAATTGACTTTGCATGCTGTGAAACTTTGAAAGACTAACTCAAACTGAGAACCTTATAAAAACATACAAGAACATACAAAGCACTAAATATGTCTAGAAGGGGTTAAAGATTTATCTTTGACTTATAATGGCAAATGGTGAAAGGCAAACTTTGTTTGTTATGTTAGTCATAGTAACACATTAAACAAATTTATGACAATACTGACAGCTCCCTAGCAACCAAACAGTTTACCCTTTGGTAAATGATAAGGACATGGGGGATTTGTTTATGTAACTTGTAGTGAAAAAGGCGACATTTCATTGTTACTGACTCCTCTTTAGCATTAGCAACCTCACTGTTTACCATAGAAATCTATTTGAGCAAGGAAAAATTCTAGAAACATGGTGGTTTGCATATTACTTTGTAATGGACTTGTGCATAGCAACCCAAAAAATCTTCCTTGGCAACCATTCCATTTCACTTGTATAAAGAATTTTTAGAAAGAATAGTGTTTTTACAAGCCAACATCAAGTTTGTGCACAAGCTTTCGGAATCTAGTAACGGTTGCTAAGTAACAGTAGACAGTAAAGTCTTACAGGTTAATTTAAGGTTTGCTTCTTGTGATAAATCACTTTAGACTGTGGTTCTGTAATTTATTCAGTTTGCTTGACATTGAAATATGAATATATCAATTTTCATTAAACACACCTGTCTGTAAGGAAAGCACAGATGAGGCTTTTGGCATCCTTGGAGATGTCGCTGTCCTCCGGAAAAGTCAGGGCATTCTTGTGGTTCATGATCTTACTATAGGTGCCCACCAAAGAATCGGCATAGAACGGTGTGTCACCTGAGGACAGACAAATTGAGATTTAACTCACAGCATCCTTACTTAATGGGAGTTCAATACTCCTTCAAAAAAAATTCTAAGCACTGAAGGCTCGAATCCCAAATGTGCTCGAACACAAAAGGTGTGTAGAAACCTCTTGAAATTGCTGGGATTATTCTCCTATTGTTTTCCATGATGAATCGTGTTTTGAGGGCCTAAGTCAGAACTGGTGAAAATTTAAAAATTTTTTTTTTTTTCTCTACAGGGCTACCCAATACAGTTTATCGCAGACTATTGAAATTCGGCACGCATCTGTAGGGTACCAAGACTTAAATATAATTAATGTGCATTGAATTTCCAAAAAGCAGCAGGAAGTTGTCTAATTAAGACAAACCTCAAAAAATGAGACTGTCCTCGCTGCAGACGGTTATGTACTCCATTGAGTACGTAACAAATGTTCTAATGCATGTGCTGTAAAGGATGTTGAAACAAGCACGTGCAATGACAATTTCAGTGCCATTGAGCATGTAACCTATGTTCATACACGCATGCGCTGCCTGTCATGCACATCGTCATGGCGCCATCTTGGTACAGGACAGCAAAGTTTAGTTAATAGAATTTACCCAGACAAGTGTTCTTTGAAAAGACTTAAAATTATATTGACATGAAATATTCACTTTTACTTTTTTAATTGAATAGACACTTTTTGCGCTGAGGAACCTGATTCGGATATAGAGCAGATATAGATACCAGATATAGAGCAGTTTTTTGACAAAGTTACTGTATTGTATAATAGTAAAGTGCCCAATCCTTTATTATTATATATTAAAATTAAACAAGATATCATAGTCATATTATTGTTGTTGTTTTTTAATGCTATTCATCTCTTTATTTATATTTTATATAAATTTTATTTTATATTGTTTCCAAGTTATAATCAGCATCGTTATGAGTTTCAATATTGTTGATGACCAGGACATGTATAGAAGTGGGAGTTTGTGTTGTTTTCTATTTCCCTATGTATTTATAGTTATTCCAAACAAACAGGTCAAATATTTACACGTCACCTTCACTTTTAGAAATTCCTTGTTTAAGTCCACTGCTTTTGATACTTAAAACTAACGTCCATCATGTAGGTTGTTAAGCAAAAAAACCAATAAGTGAACATTACAAATACGTTTGTTTAAGAAATAGAACGACTACCATTTAGCGAATGAAAGTTTTGTATTATTTTACGTGTTATCAATTATCACGTAATAGTTTGAACATTTGTTACGTTTGCAATGGCTATACTGCACATGCGTTTGAACATTTGTTATGTACTCAATGACATTACTGCGCATGCGTTTGAACATTTTTTACGTATTCAATGACATTACCGCACATGCGTTTGAACATTTGTTACGTACTCAATGACATTACTGCGCATGCGTTTGAACATTTTTTACGTTCGCAATGGCATTACTGCGCATGCATTTGAACATTTGTTACGTGCACAAGGCATTACCGCGCATGCGTTTGAACATTTGTTACGTACTCAATGGAATTACCACACAAGCGTTTGAACAATTGTTACGTGAGTAATGGCATTACTGCGCATGCTTTGAACATTTGTTACGTGCACAAGGCATTACCGCGCATGCATTTGAACATTTGTTATGTAAACAATGACATTTCTGCGAATGCGTTTGAACATTTTTTACATATTCAATGACATTACCGCGCATGCGTTTGAACATTTGTTACGTTCGCAATGGCATTACTGCGCATGCGTTTGAACATTTGTTACGTTCGCAATGGCATTACTGCGCATGCATTTGAACATTTGTTACGTGCACAAGGCATTACCGCGCATGCGTTTGAACATTTGTTACGTACTCAATGGAATTACCACATAGGCGTTTGAACAATTGTTACGTGCGCAATGGCATTACTGCGCATGCTTTGAACATTTGTCACGTGCGCAATGGAATTACAGCGCATGCATTTGAACATTTGTTACGTGTGAAAGGCATTACTGCGCATGTGTTTGAACATTTGTTACGTTCGCAATGGCAGTACTGCGCATGCGTTTGAACATTTGTTACGTGCGTAATGGCATTACTGTGCATGCGTTTGAAAAATTGTTACGTACTCAATGGCATTGGGTACTTAATCGCTCTGCTGGCCGCAGCAAGGACATCAAAAATGGCCACTTTTACTTGTGAGATACTTTTTTTTTTTAAATATATATATTTTTTTTTTCATTTGAGCAGATAGAACAGTAGAGGGAGACAGGAAGAAAGGCGGAGAGAGAATGGGGTGGGATGGGAAAGACGACAGGCTCGAGACTGTCGCCCTGCGCAACCGCGCTTACATGTCCACTACACCACGGGCCAGGATTGTGAGATACTTTAACAAATAACTCCGATCTGGTTCAAATTTGCTATGGGAGAACAAGGTCAACAAAAAGTAAATTGGAGCACATTTCCAAAACCGACAGGAAATTAGGTTTTTTTTATTATGTTGTAAAATTTTGTACAGTTTCAGGCCTTGTACTTGTTTTTTCATCCTCTGCAAAACAAAAAAAAAACTGTTGAACTCTAACATTTTTAGTTCAAACTCACCCACTAGCATCTCATAGAGGAAGACACCCACTGACCACCAGTCACACTCTCGGCCATAGTAACCATCTCCCCCTTGAGACTTCAGTACCTCAGGGGATATATAGTCTGGAGTGCCAACTGCTGTATCACATCGTACCATTCCATCCTGAAACAAAGAGAACACCGTCTGAAGCAACAGGAAAAAAAGCTAAGAAGTTTTTTTGGGTTCCTTTACCAAGTAGTGTAGGTATCTACTAGATAAGTCATTTGCACAGTACCTTGTTCATCTTCATGCAGGTCCCGAAGTCTGCCAGCTTCAGGTGCCCTGTCTTGTCTAACAGCATGTTGTCTGGCTTTACGTCCCTGATCAGAACCAAAGAGAATTTTCAACAGCCGCACTTTGATACTCAGCTCTATATATGAGCATTCAAAATATACACACATCAACATTTTCAACCTCTACTAATGCACCAACTGTTTACTCTGTTTTAGTCTTTTCTCATGTAATGCCTGTTCACCAGCTTATCAAAATAATTCCTGCTCAAGAGCCCTAGGTATCCCTGGCTTGAATCCCCAACAGCCACATTGGGCATGCCTCCTTGATAGTATTAGCTTGTAGCTTCCCCATGAAAATTTGAATTGCTAGTGTGGGTTTATCCTCCGGGTGTTCTGGTTTTTTCCACATGTCTAAAAAAACATGCACCCCAGGCCAATACATTTTTCAAAAACTTTTAATTAAATTAAATGATTATCAATGTACATTAAAGATATATTGTATTATAGCCATCCTGTTCACTTTACAACTAGTTTACATTGGCCCTATCCTTCGGTGAAGCTGCAAAAAAAGCACTATATAAAAAATTTTGACTTGAAACTTTACATCTCAGAACTGTTAGAGCCAGTGTGTGTGCTAGTCCTCAGATAGCAAGCCTGTGTGAGTAGTGTACACCAGTCAAGCACCAAACATAAAGAGTAAAAGAGCTGCATGATTATAATCAGTCTTGGACATCTCAATCTATTACACAAATGTTTTTAGAGATGAAACGGACTACAACAGTCAGTTATTTTCTTTTCTTTCTTTTCCACATTACTCCAAGGAACATTAGGTTAGGTTGGACCAAAAAATTATTTGAGTGTAAAAAAAAGCAACAGTAAATAATTTAAATAAATAAAAAAAGAGAATATTTACATGAATGATAAATATAAAGAAATCATGTATTTCTACCGTGTAAAACATGTGTACGTACTTAGCAATTTATTACTCTTATCATTATTTATTTATGTGTCCATATGGCAATTATGCTGGGAGTCCTAAATTCATTCAAATGCCAAATCCACACAAACACAAGTAAAAAAACAGAGTTTAAGCCAGGATTGGTTAAATCAGAATCACTCCTACTACCTCCTTGAGGCTAAGGGCCGCCCAGATAATTAGCATATGGACACAGGGATAAATACATGTGCAAATAAATAAAACAGGAAAATAAATACAGATGTGTTGAACTGTAGAAATACATGAATTACAAATATATGCATTTACTGATTTTTTCATACAAATGTATTGTATTATAAACATTTATTTCTACGAAAATGTATTTACATAATAATGTGGCTAATAATTTATTTATTTTTTTTATTCTCAATCAAGTCAATTTTAACCCAATATAATACAAACATGCACCAAGAAAATGAGAATAAGACGTAAACTGCTCAATTAAGTAACTTAAAAGACCAGACGTTAAAAGGATTGTATAAAGAGCACTGGAAACCTGTGAATGAAGCCCATTGAGTGGATGCCGTCCAGTGCTAGAACGACTTCAGCTGTGTAGAATCGTGCCCACTTTTCTGGGACATCGAAGTTGCTCATGAGGTTAACCAGGTCTCCACCAGGCATGTACTCCATCACCATGTAGAGGTAGCGCACGTCTTGGAATGCATAAAAAAGCTGGAACAAAAGACAGATATTAAAAGGTTTGTATTATTCCAAATGAAGAATACTGGTGTTGTCACCAAATATATATGTGGATTTTTTTACATTCATCACCAATATATTTGTGAAATATTATATTCTATTACTGGAAGAACAAAAAAACTCAGATTCTCAAAACTCCAGTCACACCTTCAATCCCTGCTTCTTAGCTCTGCTGTCTATAACTGCATGACAAACCTCAAGTGTTGTGGTTGGCAGTCAGGAATTAAGTCCTGTGTTTGCTTTACCACAGGAACATGTTTTAATGGGTTTTGTTAATGACAACCAGCAGAAACAGCAGAAAGAACCATTTAGCACAACACCACTCTTATTAGCAGTGCTCTGGCTTTGTGATATGTCGAGTTCTGACTGCCTGCAGAGACTTGCACTGAAAGGGGCACGGCAGAAGCATGAGCACAGTCAAATTGGCTGTTTTCAATAATGCACTTCCAAATGTATAAATTGTATAATGCTACTATAAAGAGATCTATTTTTCATTCTAAATGCTTTGAAAAACATCATATGGCCCCTTTAAATGGAATCATAATATTAGCCAAGCTAATATAAATAAAATAAATAAAAATAATGTACCATAAAAGTAAAAAAACAAAAACAAATTTCCAACAAAAATAACAGTTTATATATACAGTATAACTTATTTTCTTAAACAAATAAATTAAGTATAGACATTTGGAATTCTGAACACAATAACCTGTTAACTGCATTAGTTTGTCTCTTCCACCATCCTCTGCAATGATTGGATGCTAAACAATGAACATTGACGAGGGGTGCTTCTGTTTATAGATACTTTACTGAGAATTCTGGTTACAGATCAGAATCAATTCCAGGTGGATGTAGCATATTGTTTATAAAAGTAGAATAAAAAATGTAAATAATTGGAAACAACCCCAAACCAAAAATGAGCTTGTTTCGTTTAAAAGCTCACACCATTGACGTGTCACACGAGTCAAATTATGTCAAGGCTGGACACGAAAGGCCCGGTTTCCTAAAGCAATGCCTTATCTCTCGTGATTCAAGGGCACTTACCTGCTAAGAATATTTGGAGCAACCTGTAAGAACACTGAAGTCTTGACAATGGTTTGAATCCCAGTAAGGGCAGCCTCAACTTTTAAATGAGTTTTTTTTTCCATTTTGTTTTAATGTTTTACTCACAAACTAAAAAATAATTTTTCATTTGATAATTGAATTGTTTATTAAACTTGTTAAAGTGTGTTACATAGAGGAATCATTAGTTAAATGTTCCCATCTGGATCACCAATTAACACCGTCACAAGTCGTTTAGCAAAAATGAATTTTAATTATTAATTTAATAATTTAAAAATCCTTGGAAACGTGAGCCTCCGTCAAGGCTTCATTTAGCTGAAAAACTACCATTATCCATTGTTTTAAAACTGACCCAATCCAGACAGCACAGCACAAACAGTTCAGATTCACGTAATTCTTCTCTCTGATTTGTCATTCTTTATGTAAATCTACAGTTTTAGTGTATTTATACATTTTTCTGGAGTTGAATTATCTGGAGCTAACGAGAAAACGTTCAAGACTAAAGCCCTGGATGCCCCGGTTGTAAGGGTGTGTTAGCATTTCACTCAGGATCAGATTCTGCCTCATAGAGGTAAGGCTGTGTAACGTTTCCTCCAAACGACATTACAGCGTCTATCAATGTTGCTTTATTTAAATGCTGATAGCTCAGTATTAAAGTTGCTCGCTATTGATCACTCTAATCCCCCTCACATCTATGTTGACCATCAGACAGTAACTTTACATACAAGTCATGAATATACAAATCAGTAACTGAGTAACTGGGGAGTAGTTAGAAAGTTTTCTGCATGAAAATCTCAGCCCATTTTAGGAACAAGCCCGGGCTAGAAAATGAAGAGATTGAATGTGATTTTAAATAAAAATAGAGACTTTTGAAGTAAAACAATCACATTTGCATACAATTAGACCTGAACAACATATTATTAAAAAAAAAAAAAAACTATGCCATGAACTATTTAAAATACTTCAGATACATAACGATTTACATTCATGACACCAGTATAGTTGAGTTTACTTACTTCCGCAAAAAAGTTCTTAAAAATAAGAACAAAATCATGGTATAACATAGACTACAGCCCAAGCTGGAGTTATTACATCTACAAGTTCAGGTTTCCAGTTCACAAAAGTAAGCTCTCAGAAACGAGAAACTTTAAATAAATGAACCATTTGCTTTAATTGTCAACTTGCTTTTTTCTATTATTTGTTCCTATTGATTCATTGACTGACAAAAGTCTTCTGAGCTGTGTTTTTTAAACAGTTTTCTAGTGGCACCTAAGCATTGATTCGCTAGTGGTAGTTCAATGATGTTCATATGGTATTGTAAAGTAAAACTTTAAACTCATATGACCCATAATTTAAATAAAGCTAATTTTAAAAAATCTATAATAATAATAATAATAATAATAATAATAATAATAATAATAATAATAATAATAATACTTTATTTTATAAGGTGCCTTTCAAGCTGGCTTCCCAAAGCAAATACTGTATAGTGTTTTCTTGCAGTTTTCTTGTAAATAATATATTTAGTGAGTAGAAACACTTTTTGTCTTCGTACAGTTAAAACATATAATCGCTTAACTGGTAATTTTTGTGGGCGAAAATACCCCTAGGATTTCATTTTGACACTTGAGCTCTAGACAGACTTTCCCATTTTAAAAGTTGAATGCTTTACAACATATTTTGTATGTCCTTGATCTTTCTCCAGCTGTGTCTTACATTTAGCTTCACTAAGTCACACATTGAAGCCAAAAATTTACCAGGAACTGTAAGAGGTTTTCCACAAAGCTTGACTACAACCTGAGGTTGCTTACACAAAGAATGTTTAGAAAAGAAAAAAATGGCATCTATTAATCTAATCAAATAATCAACAAATTCCAATAAGTTCATTAACTCCAGTACTGAAAATTTCCAGGCTTTTCCTAACAATACAAAACCAGTTGGAAAAATGCTCAAACATTTAAGTACTCATTGAAGCTTCGACTCCTACCTGTACTACCCAATTACTGTTGGCAAATGCCATAATGTCCCTCTCTTCCCAGAAGAAAGCCGAATCGGACCTCTTGATCATCTCAAACTTGCTGAGCAGCTTCATGGCGAATACTTTTCTGCTGGCTTTGTGCCTTACCTTAAAAAAAAGAAAGAGAGGAGCATGAGCGGAGGTTAAACAGTGCAGGAGAACAACATGTAAGGCAATGGTGGTGTTAGGATCTCAGGTAGGAGGTGCAGTACTCAAAATATTACACTGACTTAATAATAACTTTGTTTTGAGCACTTCATTGTATTTCGAAACCGTTAAGACTAAACAAATGTATTGCTACATTTATTGTAATAGCAATCATTTTCAGGGTTATAACTGTGATTTAACAAGAATAAAACATATTGTTTACCAATCAGCACCAGGAAAAGGAAGGAACCTTTATATAAACCCTGATTATTGCTTTCGCTGATCATAACATTTACATTTCAGAAGTTGGCAGGCGATTTTTCCACATTCTGGGAATATTGGGATATTTGAAATGGAATAAATGGCCACAATGATACTTTCTGAATTCACACGCATTACCAATTAAATTTGGAGGAAAGTTACAAAGTGTGATTTATTCACTAAATAATTGTCTTTGTTAGAATAAATGTCTTTCTTGGAATAAATCCTAACCCTATCAGATAGATAATAATAGATCATTGCATTGATTTAATGACGAATCAATTTTCTGCTTAAACGAACGCAATCAATTGACAACATACCAAAGCGATTCTCAGCATTCTAAAATTTCACCCTTTTAGAAGTTTTTATTATGAAATCTTTATTTTGGCCACTACCAGTATGGCTCCTGTCCAATATTGTTATGTTAGAGTAAGTGGTTATGAGCTAAAATCTGATTTTTTATTTACTCTGCATTACTCAAAAAGAAAGGGGGGTAACAAACAATACACTCTGCTCACGATACAATACATGCCTTGCTATTATGTCTACAATACGATATGCATCACAATATTACACAACACTATTTTTAACCAACTACTAAAACCATCATTGGAAAAATAGTAGTGACACATAGTGACGACAAACTCCACCTGCCGGATAAAAAAAATACTCCGGTAATCCTGTACACAGAAATCATATCAAACTCGATTCACCTTGGCCTGTGTTTTCAAAAATGCAACCTGGGGCTGCGGTAACAAGTGGACTGACTGTGTAACCACACAGAAAAAACCCGTTAAAGAAGTTTCAGAAATGACTAGAATCACAATCACAGCAGGCAGCAAAATGCACTTCAGCTTCTAAATGATAGCTCCCAGTAGCTCCACAATACGTTATTGTGACTTACTTCTCCAAGACAGTGCAAATACCCTCCAAACCACTAGAGGGCACTGTGCCTAAATGGTTCCTGAGATCACAGTTGTTAGAACATACACCAAGATCGGTGTCAATCTGTTGATCCTTACAAACATTTTATTGATAATTGCATTAAAATTGACTGCAAATCTACTCAAACAAACCCGACTTTTCTATGAGTTCGTAAAAGTAAATTTTTGATACAATTAACAAAACTCAAAATAGCAGAAATGCTATTATAGTGGAAAAATTAAGACATAAAAGTTCAAGTTATTACAATACGTGATGGTGATGGTAACGTGAGTGCAACTTTAAACTTGTGGTGACGCTACAGTTAAGAGTCTCCAAACCGATGGATGGTTTAGTGGTTTTGATGCTTGTTTCCTAATATTATGACAAAATTAAATATATATGAAAATGAAACACATACCAGCTGTACTTCTCCAAATGCTCCTCTTCCTATGACCTTTACCACTTCATAGTCCTCTGCTTTCATTCGAAGCTCCCGGATTTTACTGATGGTGTCTTTATCTATGAACAAAAACATGCAGAATGTGGGTTTAAGTAATGATGATAAAGCAATAACAGCTGTGATAGCACTATGACAAAAGTACAACAAACAAGAAAGAAAGAGCTGCACAAGTTGTACTTAATAGCTTTATACAATAGACTCTTATATGGTTTGTCAAATTTTCCTTTATATTTATACTGGTGCCCGTAATATATTTAAAATATCAAATCAAATTGTAAAACTTGTATAAGATACAGATACTTATACAACTTAAGCTGCTATATTTCTAATGTTAATTTCGTTTAAATTTGATGATTAGAACTGCCAACTAATGAAAACCCCAAATTCAGTATCTTAGAATATTAATTAAAACATCAGGCACGAATTAATGTGATACTGACATAAATCAATAACGTAATTTCGTGGTGCAAAAAGGCTAGGTCGATTTTCCCAGCCGTCGTAGGTGACACGAACATGTCTGACCAATGACAATGAAGCTAGAATCTAATGAAAAGGAAACGTCCCACTCTATTGCATATCTCTGAGTGAGCTCTATCATCATTTGCACGATGTTGCCCCCTACTGGATGGATGACAAACAATCTTTTCAATACCCCAAAAGAGAATTGCTAAGGATCTTATGTAGGCCAGTGGTGTTTGAGACTGTGAACTTATTGAATGGAAACACCTTTTTAGTCGCTCAACTATTAGCATTATAATGTATTTGGCTAATTTTATAGCCATATGTTAAAACAACCATGAGCTGTTTATTATACAATAAACTATGTTTGATGCACATTTGTCAAAGATTATTAAAACGTATTAAATATATTTGAGATGTATTAAAACATCTAAATCAGTTTAAGTTCTGTGATTCACCTGTGCAGGTAACACATATTTGTCTGATAAGATCATCATTTTGAAAAGTTAATTATCGTTTTTTTCCAAGGTCAAACACTACTTTTTAACAAACATTTATTTTAAACAACTCGAATATGAATTGTACGAAACTCATCCTCTGCTGAGTTGAATACTGCGTCGCATGCATCTCTCCGAATCAGTATGAACTGGTCATGATGCAGGGATTTGAGAACTCAAAGCGGAGCTTCACAACAAGAACCCCTGCATAATACCAGTAGCTTGGCACTGAGAGTAGGTTTGTTTGTTTTAAAACAAATTGATAACGCATGTAGTATCATCCGACGAGGAATCCATTCTTTCAAGTCATTGTTTTCAAAACGGAGTTGCATATTTGACTTCCGTCTGATGTGTGTATAACGGTATATTTAATTTGTATATGAAAAATTCACCTTTTCAAGTAATTAATAAGCATCATTCTTAGTAGAGGTCGACCGATTCATCGGAGGGCCGATATATCATGACGATATCTATGTTTAGTAGTGCCGGTTTAAAGTCCACATCCACGGGCAGCCCGGTGATATTGGTGCGGCGGAACGTGTTGTTGCCACATGTGAAGGACCCAAAGCCAAAAGAAGATTCAAAGATAATACTGGGAGATAAAGGTATGGCTTGAAATGTAATATGTCAAAGTCTCATGGCCATTTATTTACTAAATGTTACTAATAAACTATGAAGAGTTGCTTCACGTAGTGAAAGATAAAAACAATTAGCATAGAACCAGCACCACTTTCCCTTAGCTAAGCTAGCATAGTCTATTCAGCCAGCAACAAGCAACACGGCTCTATATCGGCGCATGTCTGTTTGTGTGTGTGTTTTTGTGTGTGTGTGCGTGCATGCACGCAAAACACACAAACACTTCAGCCGCTGTTTAAAAACAAGGTATAGACCTGCTCAATAGCAAAAACTTCTGTTGTGATCTGGATATGATGTGTAAAATAATAAATAAATAAATAAATAATGAAGTGTTCTGATTAATGACAATATGTTATCAGAAAAACCTATCTAAGGGTTTAGCACTGTCCTTGCATACAAAGCTGTGCAACAGCCTGTTTATATTTATTTATTTATTTAGTTTAACTACTAGAGTATGGTCATTTGGTTTGTAACTTGAAGCAATCTGTTAACAACAAAATAAAAACAACATATTAGTGAACATTTTTTTCAATGTTTAGTAATAGCTTGGGAGTTGAAAATGCAAAAAGAAAAAAACACTTCCAAGCTGTCAAAGATGAACAGAAAGAAAAAGAAGAAGCATTGTTCCATATAATTGATTTGTACTTGTTTGTTGTTTTCATGTATTTTGTGCAGGCAGCGATGTTTCAAGTCAGTGTTTAATAAATGATGGTGTTTGAAGTTCTAAAGTGTTGTGCATCCACTTAATTGTATGATATTTTAGCGGAAAACGGAAGGGAAATTATCCTGATGTCGGCACAAAAAAAAATCGGCCAAAAAATAAACAAAATAAAATAAAATAAAAGAATAAATCGGCTGACCCTGACTAAACATCAGCAATAGAAAACCAATATCGGCCGATCTGTACTCTATATGACCAAGTTAAGGCAATGAATACAACAAAACACTATTAGACCAGGCTACTATGCGTGATTTTTAAACTTACAATAATCTTTGAGTGTCTTCTTCTCCAGCTGTATTTGTAATTCCCTTCCGATCTTGTAAATCTAAGAAGGGTTCATTGTAGTTCTAAAGTTGAACCAACTTTCTGGTCAATGGCCTATGCCCAAAAATCCCACCCAAGCTTCTATGATTTCCAAGATAATTGCTGCACTGTACAATTAAGAAAGGTTCCAAAGTCCTTTTATTTCCATAGATTACCCAATTCAGAATTCTTTAATTGGTTCATATTTGAAACTTTTCAATTTGTTTGATCCTTTGTGAATGTTGACCAAATTATTAATCTCAGTTGACTAGGTTTGGTGGCATGTTTGTCCAGTTTTGTTCTAATCAGTTCAACAGAACAATTGTTTTTGAGCATATTTACAAGACATCCATCGTTCAAATTATGTAGTGAATATATTATTGAAATGTACCACTTAAAATTGTAGTCATGTGATTACAAGCCATTTTCATAGACAGAAAGATCGGGGAAGTAAGGCATGTGGGTTCCTGCAGTGCACTGCGGGAAGGTCTTTTGTTCAGGAAACACACAGACACAACATTGTCTGACTGAAAGCACTGACTCACAACCCGAAATAAAGGACAACAGCCACATTTACATGACTCTTAACAGGATTCTGAAGTAGTAGAAGACATACATCTTTTCAAGAAGTCATCGATGCTTTTGTTCTTCCTCAGGGCAGGAAAATCGAGATCATAAACCAGAGCGTCCAAACTGTCCTGAAAGGGGAAAGGAAAAAAAAATTACTTTTTAATATGAACAGAAGTTTAACATGTTCTTCAGAAACCTATCATAACATAATCATGTTATTTAAAAAAAATGCATTTATACAATAGATCAGAATGCACAATCGTAACCATTTTTTTCTGGGCGAGCTTGGCAACGCTAATTCAAATGGTGTGCACTTCTCTTGAAGCTCGCATACAAAGAACAACTGAATGATGGGAAATGAAGAGGAAGACCTAAAACACTCAAAGTAGACTACATACAGTAAGAGCCATTGTCCGTACACGCTGCCTTTCATCATAAGCTCAAGGATCTCAGGGTTTGTGCTCATGGAGTTGGGCAAATATAATTATAAGATCCTTTAACAGTATTCCAGATTGATTAGGGCAATACACTTTGGGTCAGTATCTAATAAACTACTCATTTATAATGTTTTGCTATTTACAGAGAATTCAGTAGAGCAGTGAGGTAATTCAAAAAAAGTATTTTTATTTTTTTTTTTACTCCAGAATTCAATTCTCTACAATTCTGGAGAACTTTTAGATTTACCCTTGAACACTAGGAAATGAAACAGCACTAAAACATAAAAAGGTCTTCTTGGCATTTGGTGGCTTCCAGAACTAAGGTAAGAAACTAAAATAAAACGATAATTAAAAGGTTTATAATGAATATCCACTTAAAATGAAGTAGTTATTCATAAGAGAAGCTACTCTTAATACAATAATTGAGAAATAGTATGTTAATTTGGTGCATTTAAACTCTGTGCTTCTTGAAGATTACTGGGAAATTTCAGGAAAAATTCTAAAATTTTGTGTATTTTAAGAGTAAAACAATGTAGGTCTTGAAGTTTAGTTTTGGCTTAATTTCAGATCCGGTTTTGATTAACACAATTCATGTCCTAAACCTTTAAAATGTTTCCATGCATCAGATTGATTAAATTATAAAACATTATCTGGAGCAATACCAGTCAATTTGTTCTCTAGGTGAGAATGGCAGTTTGGTCATATTAGGGCAATTAATCCAAAAGAACCGTATTTTTCGGCCTATAAGACACACTTTTTCTTCCCCAAAACTGAGGGGGAAAAGTTGGTGCGTCTTATACTGCGAATGCAGAGTGCCGCGGAGGGCAGCCACGGCCGTAGGAGAGGCGTAAGAGCTCCGGAGCTAGGCCGAAGCCGCGGCCATATTTGTACACCCAGCGCTGCGCGCTGAGGTCATCGCCCATCTCTGCCATAGCGCGGTCGTAACGAAAACTGAAAAAAAACTACATTTACCACAATGCCTTTGGCTACGGTAGTCATGAACAACTGTGTCATGAACATAAATCATAACGTTTGCTATTGCCTCTCTTTCTACCTAGTCACACCAACACCCCTCCCTACTTGACACTCGCATTTTGTTTACATTTAAAAAAAATTATTTCTGGTAGAAGAGACTTGAAACAGGCGGGGCTCATGGCCCTTTGAATATCCAACATCTCGTGATCCATCATGGTATTGAGGATCGCAAGATGTCTGGATGGTATATGCAATTCAGATTCTTGCAAAAAGTAACAAACATTGGGGAATCCGAAACATACTACTCGGCTCACCTACTGATGAGGCCCTTTTAAAATTCACCTAGGTTTTCATCAACATTAAAGGCCATTTAATGTACGTTCATCATAAGATCACACATAAAACATTTCAAATCAAGCATTTTCTGACTCTTAGGAGCTTTAGGTTAAATCAGAGCCATGTATGTTTGCGTAACATCCTGCCACGGAGAACTGTGCAGAGCCACAGTCGCATTCCTGCAGCAGGACTGTACACGTCAGAGAGCTATTTTAAGAATGCAGCCAAACAAGCTCCCAACAAAGTAGAGGAAAAAACAGCCAAGACCACAGTCAGAAAGTGAAGAGGGCTTTTTCTCTAATCAACGCTCTGGAGCAGTGACCCATAACCAGTAATAATGCAAGAACTGAATAAAACAAGACACTTCAAGTCTGAGATCAGCAAAAAAAAAATCAGTCATCATATAATTTATTATTGACTCACCAATTTGAGTTTGAATAATTCATTAAACTCAAAATATGTCACTTTTAGAAGGGATAATGTTGAGTCATTTATTAGGGCTTGAGCCCGAAGGTGCAAAGAACCCTATTATAAGAGCTCAGAGCATTATTATTTTGTAGCTTTCGGTGGCTTTTCGAGGACCTAAGCAAAAAATAAATTTTCCCATCCCACCCCATTCTCTCTCCGCCTTTTGTCCTGTCTCCCTCTATTATCCTGTCTGTTCCAAATGAAAAAAAAAAACAATAAATAGATTAAAAAAATAAATAAAAAAGTGGGCTCTATAGTGCCACCGAATGCATTACAGCTTATGCTGAGCTCTCCATTTATTGTACCGAAATGAAATTGGGCACACTTTCAAAGGGTGTCAAAATGTTCAAATAACTCCTCTAAGAGATTTTATCTTTTCGTCTCCCAGTATTAACTAGTAAAAGTCCACCAGTATTAACTATCTTAACCTCTTAAGCCCTGAGACCTATTTTCTGAAAATCCTATACCTTCACTTTATAAGGCATTTTTCAGCTTTTACAAGGTCTAAACTGCATATCTTGTTATCAAAATGAAGAAAGGTTCTTGGGGGGGTGGTGTGGATGAGTTAATTTGACAGTCAAGAATGAGAGTAAATGATGTTGAATTGGCAAAAAATGAACTCCACCAAAAAAAACCCTACATGTTTCCTCTAATTTCCCTTTATTTTACTTGTAAACAAGCAAATAAACACAATCAATTGTAACCACTACATGTGAAGGACATCTGTAGCACGTTTGGTGTCCATACTACAAGAAACTAATATTCTGTAAAGGTTTTGATTGAACAAAGTTCAGGCGTAATCCATTTCGGCATAGTTTGGCACAATTTGGCACAATAATTGAAATATGAAAAAAATCTTGTCCAAAGCTTCCGCTACGTTCATGGTCTTCTTTTCTTGCTTACGGTACATGATTTCAGCAAAAAAAAACTCCTAAAGAAAAGCTGTAAAGGGGGGGGGTTGACGCCCCTTTACGCTGTCTCTGTGCGCTATGGGTAAGCTCCTATTTATACGTGCAAATCAAATTAATACGTGCCCTATCTGTATAGAAATTAGCTGTACTAGCGATTAATCTGATTGGTCAGTAGTCAGAGGTAGGAACTATGGGCGTTGCAAAGAACATCAAGCAGTTTTCAGCTAACAAAAAAAGAATACAGGGTAACACAAACAAGCGATTCTGAATAAAACTTGAGGCATGTTATTGACGAATGAACGACACTAGATGCTATATTCCTAGGAATGTCCGAAAAGTTGATTTTGCAGTGGATATAATGGGTCTCAGTATCATAATGAGAAAAGGCTCAGTTATTCATTTTTAAACATAATATCTGTGATTATTTTTGTAATTCCTTCACTCAGTGACTGATGCTCATCAAACAGTCATCATGGTTATCATCTGTGTTGTTTTAACCCTGAGGGAAAATCTGTGGAAGCACTTAACTGTCAGCCACAGACATCAGCATCCACAGACTCAACCACAAAATGACTTTCCAGTCAAGTGCCAAAGATGTCCATAGACAGAGCCTCTCATTTCCTCTGCCACCTCCTCACACCCAAGAGAAACAGAAATGCACTGATCAAAATGCGAGTTCAAACTAAAAAAGAACCAACAAAGAAGTTCTTTTTGAGAATAACCATTGTGGTCATAGCGGATGATGAATAAATAAAATAAAAATTCAACAAACTACTGCATTTGGCCACTTGTGTCAAGCCCAGTCAAAAGTATTTATATAGAGTTTTTATGTGAATGACTCCAAGCAGCTTCATAGCAAGCGGAGTCTTTTTAGAGTAGATTAATGAATGTGATCTGTTCTGGTCTGAACATTTTGTCACTAAAGGTCACACCGATGCAATCTAAGCCACACGAGGATACAAGAAAGAAGGGGCGACGACAGTGAAGAAACAAAGAACGCAGAAAAAAAATCATGGATGTTTATACAGATCACAGGGAACTGTTTAATAATAATGTGGAAAATGAGAGCTACTCATGTCAGAGCCAGCTTTCATTGGTTGTTCTTGTGAAATACGGATCCAATATGGCAGTGCAAAAATTTTTCGTTGGCACCACTCATTCGTTCAGATATGTGATGTGCTGTTGCCCCCCATGGTTTTCAATCAAAGTGTATCGCATGAAACTTCTGTTTTGATAAAATAATTAAAGAGCTCCTGTTACGGATTTGTGAAAAGTACCTTATAAGTACTTAACATATCCACATGATACACAGAACATTTTCAGAGATTTACATGCATTGAACATTATTTAAGATATATTTTTTCTCTGTTACATTATTTGTGGGTAAAACTGTGTAATTTTTATTCTTGGTTCGCAAATTCTGACATTCTGAATGTTTGAAAAGAAACTTCTCAGGATGTGATGCATTTTTATCCTATAAGGCTTCTTTAATTTATTAGCTTTTTAATTATTCATGATCCTAACCTCCATTATCCTATAAGAAGACACAATGTAATTGCAATTGTTTGTTTCCAAGGTGCAAAGGTGCTGAGGTGATACATGGCTTTCCCTGTGATAAAGTCAGAGCATCATCAACAACAACACATTGAAACTATGAATTTGTAGCAAGCATTTTCCTCAAGAAAGCTACAAGAACTGGTGAATGGTGGACCTAGCCATTGCAAATCAACGCAGTTTGGTTTATCTGGCGATGTGGTTAAAATTGGTGAGGAATTCTATCCCACTTCAGTGCAGGTTTTATCAGCTTTTATGAAGCACTTATTTATTTAATCTGTTTAGAAAGCCAAGCCAAGACACCAAGCCATCCCCTGAGTAGGTTGCCCTGAGAGCAGCACACAACGTTTAAATATTTTAGCCAATATGTTGTGACGTACAAACGTACTACATTAACTGGAAAACAGACATGCATGGTACAATGCATTATACATGGGTACAATCCAGCTTTTATTGAAATATAGATCAATTCCCAGTTTATGCAAATCCAATGAATTTGGGGTCAAATTAGAGCTCAACTTGTTCTGTTAGTTGTTGACTTGAGCTTTTGTGAAAGGATCATAGTAGCTCATGATCTCATATCATGCCTAAACTATGTTATCAGAAGGATGATTGATAATTCTGAGACATTTATATCGCCAGGAAACTTTTATCAGTATATTGCCAATAATTTAATATCGCCCTTTCCGAGAACAGACCAAGTAAGTGTTTAATGGACTTTTTTTAATTACAAAGAATTGAGAATGCTGTAAATTTCATTGCGGGTAACCTCTACTTAGAGAAAAAAAAGCTTTGAGTTTTTTTTTTAATTGGCAATTTTCCTTTTTCTGAATGAAAAACTTTATATTTGATCTTATGGTCTTAATATTTCACTTTGCTGTTACATCTGATGGAGACACACCTTAGTTGGCCAAATACATATATTGTCCAAATACATTGAGGATTCTCAAAAGTTTTATTTTGGTCTAATCTCTCATTCTTTGTTGTAATGTAGTAAAAAGTGTATAACACCACCATATAGCCTCACAAAAAGGGTTCATAAGAGAAGAAAACAAATAGTATTACTCGTTGGAAGCAAATATTGCAACTTGAAAGTTTTCACCTCACCCATATCTGCCATGAAACATCACATCTAAACTGCTTCCATGCTCTACATTAGCTGTGCTTCACTGCATTCGTGCTAGCGAAGACGTCTGAACTGAGATTCTGCATTGACTGCCTTGCCTGATTTAGAGCACTCCGTCAGTGGTATTACAAACCACAGAAGCTCAATTCCATCATGAGCCATCAGAGAATTTGTTTACAATATGTAACATAATGTACATGCATTTATACGGCACATTTTTTAGATTGAATATAAATTGAAGAGAGAAGTATATCTCTAAAACTTATTGGCCAAAATAAAGGTAAGGAGTAAAAGCAAATTATTCCATAAAGGTCACAAGGGTCTGATGGTGCCTTCCAGCGTACATAGGAGGGGTAACCCTACTCAATTCACCAATCCATCATAGCATTTCCGATGTAGTGTGCATACATGTTAACCGATCACAGACTACACCCTGCATGTGTGTGCAGTGTAGCAGTGGTATTCATCTTTGATTAAATCCCTGTGCTGCATTCCAAAATGGGATTGCCAGACACTATAGTTTATTTTAGATAATCTTAACATTTTGCCTTTGGGTAATTGCACAAATTAATTATAAAGCACTATTTTAATGTATTTATTTAAAAACGTGTTGTATGCAGAGGCATTTTGGGCAAACCTGCCAAAATAAATGTGGATTTAGACAACAATTTTAAATTATTTAAATTTACATTAATGGTAGATTGTAAGAACCATAATATAAACTACCATAGCTTTTGTACAATCTACTAGTGGTCAAGACGACTTCCCAACAGATCTCAAAGGAAGACTAATCTTTCCTAAAATTTACCACAGGACAAATGCAGAAGTGGCTGTATATAGAAACTGCCGCTCCCACAGTCATACCTCTGAACATAGCAACTGACCTAGGATTTGTACACGGCAAAGACTTTCTTAAATCAGTACTACTAGCTATCCAAATGCTAGTCAGTGTTTGCTGTTATTATGTCCTTGTGCACTCTTTTCGTTTGGAAAATGATTAATTGCATTTCCACTTGCTTCCTTTTGGCAAATATTAATATTTACATTAATATTAACATATTACTATTAACACTAGCAGCTTTTCACTTCCTTCTACTTTTTGATGAGGAATTTTGCTCATAATGTTCAGCAACTCTTCCAAGTCTGTTTTTTTGTGGTTTCCATGTCCGGCCCTCAGACAAAAGAAAGAGCATTACTCAACACCAACAACATACCCACACAAGGGAGTTTCTCTAGTAATTACATGAGGGAGCACAAGAAAGCCCGGAAGTCACACACTGAACTCAACCTCAGGATCAGAAGGCAAATCTTCTAGCCCGGGGTGTACAGGAAATGTCATAGAATGACGCTGTATTTTAATCTACAAAACAGATTTATCAATTTAAGGCTTGTTTGTTTGATTTTTCCAAACTTGGACATCATTAAGAATAAAACTATCCACTCTTTCATCACATCGGGATTAGGTGGTAAGCAGTTCAAGTGCTGAGTACATGAACTCCATCATCCTCTCTTTATAATCCTAAAGGGCATTTTCATTCCTTGGGCTGCATTAAAAGAAATTTTCAAATAACTCTTTTTTTTTTTTTACTTGTATGTGGTATATACTGCGTAACAACTAAACTTAACACCTCTAAAAAGAAAGAGTACTGCAGATTTTAGTCTCAGTGTGTGCTTTGCACTGTGAGGAAAACCCTGTTTCCCCCTGCCAAGGAACAGAGCTGTGAGGATTCAGTGGTGGTACTCAATTTTTCAAAAGTACTGCATCAACCTTGTGAAGTGTAATGATGAGGGGCACTCAATTTCCCAGAGTAAATTCTACCAGACTTATTTGGTCTTTTATGACTCCTTTAAATAAGATTATGGTCTTATAATAAGCACTTATTTGTTATCTCCAGGGGAGTGAACACCTGGTATGGTTTTCCTCCTCTAGATGGAAGCAGTGAATTCATGTAGTTATTTTCCCATTAACCAGTTTGCATGAATTACATCAGGACAGGAGGGTGTTAGAAGGAAAGGGGGAAGTCAGCAACTTTTCAAACTGGTTCCTTCAGATACAAGAATGCAATTTCTAAGTTATGATCATTGACAAATAATAAGCAAACAGTGCAGACGTGGGCAAAAAAATCGTTATAGATGTTTACTGCTGTTTAGGAACGTTTTTTTTCCAGACTTACGTCTTATGTACTATTATCATATTTTCAAAGTCTTTGTCTCATCCCAGACTTAGTTTTAGCCATTATCTACCATGCTTGTTTTCTGTACGATAACGATGAGATCAGAGCAGTTGAGTCTGAAATGTGTGTTGTTTTGAAAACGCTTAGAGATGCGTTTAAGTGTGAACAACGAAAATGGGTTTTCCTGAGTTTTGGTGTTATCATAGGCAGAGACCAAGTGTAGTGGAGGATGTAAAGGATTACATAAATATGTTTGATTACCAAACAGAGGAGTAGATTCTAGGGGTGTAACGGTACGCTAAAATCGTATTCGGTTCGGTACAGTGTCTTGGAGAGTTCGGTACAAAACAATAAGAACTTACATATTCTTTATTTTGAAAAGCTGCCAATACACAGTAGAATTCTTGCATAAAATAAATAAAAGTGACACTTTTGGGTGATATTTTAAATAAATTGCACTCTTTATTAAGAAAAACACTTTTTTTTTTTTAAATAAAAAATGAAATACTGCAACTAGTTAGGATAGATTACCTATCCACATTTTCTGAAGCGAGCACAGATCTGGTTGCAGTGACAATATCTCCAGCAGTAGAAAATGTTAGATGTGTTGCCTGCCCGATCTCCGTGGAACAATGTCGGCATACAACTTTAAATTTATCCACTCGTCTATCCCCGTTATGTCTTTTAACAGAGAAGCGAAAGTGTTCTCAAACACGAGACCGTAGTGAGGTGAGAGGGTCTTCAAGCTCTGGCTTCTCTTTCGCTTTTGATATGATTCCATTTTCCTACTCGCGCTCGTGCTCGTCAGTCAATAGCGTCCATGCGGAAGCTCGTCTAGGAACATTGTTCCGCTGCGCTTAATATCGCGCTAATAATACATTTACATCATTTAATAAAAATACCGAATACCGAAACGGTACGCAAGTGTCCCGAACCGAACAGGCCGTACCGAAACAGTTCAATACATACCGTGAACCGTTACACCCCTAGTAGATTCACACATTGAAAAAAAAAGGAGTGCTGCATGGAAAACACCATCGTTACTATGTTTTACATAGAATTGAATACAGAGATAATTGCATTTGAAAAGTTTGGTTCCAAAACAAAAATTCTATAAAGCATGAGTGTTAAAAGTGAGAAAATAGGGTGATTTTTTTTTTTAAACCGAAAATATGGCTTGCAAGAAAACCATGTACGGTTTCAAACTGTAACAAACCACACATAGCCTCCAATCTACATTTTGATTTAAAACATTTATTACAACTGAAGCAGCAAAGGTGTATAGAACCCTATTGTATTGCTCAGAGGATTACTGTTTTGCAGCTCAAAAAATGGTTCAATTGAGCCACCTAAGGCATTTCATTGTATGGCATGCTAATGCGAATGAATTTCGGCAGGCACGTGTAGTGTTCAAAAACTTAATTAAAAATGAGTGATATAGGTTGTACCAAAAAAGACAGGAAGTTGGTATTTTGCAAAAACCTATAGATTGTACCCATTCACCTTTAAACTTAAATCAGTCTTATCTTAAGGCATATAGGAAAGATTGCAAAGATTTTTGCAAAGATTTGCAAAGATTTTTGACTTTGTTAAACTATGTGCACTAAACAGGAAATTGTTATAACTCAGCTATACGATGTTTGATCTGCCCCAAATTTGCCAACTATGTTATTAGCCCATGTCTGAATAAAACACACTCACAGTTATAGTGCAAAAAGCTCAACTTACTAAATTAGTACAACTTGCAACCAGAAATGATAAATGCTATTTTACCAGATGAATGTGAAGTCTATGGAAAATTATTCATATGCTGGAAATACTGATGAATACTGTCTGAAGTCTTTCAGCCATGGGTTGTTGTGCTGGTTGCCCCGAGGGGCAGACAAAGATAGACTACACACTGAAGCTTAGTAGCCATGTCATATCAGGGGGGAAAAAAAGCACTCGAACAGGAAGTAATTGGGTGGATCGAGGGAAAGGTGCGTCAATAGTGGTTCAAGCTTCAGAAGAATAAAACAAAAGTAGCTCTATTTCTATTTGCTCAGAGTGAACTCAAACACACGGCCTGGGACTGAACAAAGCTGAGCATACTGGATATGAAAGCTTTTCAAACAATTGTGCCATAAATCTCTCAATCATTTTAATAGAATCTTAATCTTTCTATTTTTAAAAACCAACCGCAAGCTATAGACTCTTCAATACCAGGGAATCTGCAGAGGACATTGTTCATTGACTTGAAACAGTGGAAAGATATATTAAAACCAACACAACACTGATTATTGTATATTCATGCATTTGATAACCAATATAGTGCATGAGCATCTCGCTCAATGCGGAAAAAAACAAAAAAATGATAGCCTTTGCAAGGTGGAGGGGTGTTCTGAATAGAGTTCAGTTCAAGTTCAGATGCTGAGGGCTGCAATGCTCATTTCTGCGCGTTAAATCTTTTTTTTTTCCAATTAACTCCACTCTGTGATGTACATCGATGCTTGAATGAAAATTGATTTTATCTTTAACGTAATATAAAAATGCTGCCCCGTGCACAATCGCTCTGCAGTTTCATCGAGGACGCCTTTAAGTGACACCCGTCCATTGATCATTATTAAGAAGATAACTGTACACATTGTATTTTCTGTTTATTTTATTGGTATAACATAGGGCTGGGCGATATGAAGCAAAAAAACATATCTCGATATATTTTGCTATATCTCGATATACGATATATCTCGATATCGACAGGATTTAAAAAAAAAAAAAAAAAAACTACTGCAAAAACAAATATTACAAATTTCAAAGTCGTTTTTTATTGACGCTCAGAGGTGCTTCTGCAAATTTTCTTTCAGAAATCCTTGTATACATATTATAAAACAATAAAGAAATACATATTGCCTTTTCATTCAAAAATAAAACAACTAAAAAACAGGCAGTGCATAGGAACAAAGTGCTCCTGTAACATTTAGGATATAAACAAAATCCCTGATAACATAAATAATAATTTAACTGGAAAATAATACACATTCAAAAAGCCTTCTTTTCATTCAAAAATAAAACAACTCAAGCTCATCTTTGCAGGACCTCTGTTGTAAGTAACCTTTTCCAATTGAGCAGCAAGCCGCGCTCTCTCTGTAGTGTACAGTCGCGGGAGTTCCTGTCTCGAAAAGTAATGCCGACTGGGTAAACTGTATCTGACTGGGATCAAGTGTTTTTAGCATACGTTTAAAGCCACGTTGTTCAACGACGGATATGGGTGCCATGTCCACCGCTATGTGAAATGCCATGAACTCTGTGACGCTACACCACCTTCCGCTCTGTCTTTCATATTCTACACTCCGCGTTATAGAATTGTGGAGATTAGTTGAACTTTGGTTGGCAGAAACTTTCACGGCATTCACGGCAGTAGACATCTGTCTGTTGTTCGTCTGACGACTTAAAACCAAAGTATTTCCATATAATGGAGCCAGCTGTTCTTTTTTGCAACAAGTTCTGTAACCTCCAGGCTAGTTGCGGGCGCCGCCATGTTGATTGAGACGACAGGCAAGGGGAGGGGGAACAAAAGCAAGGAGGCGCGGACGAGCGCAGCACAGAGAAGGCACACAAGCAAAGTGGCGAAAATTAAAAATAAGACATTATATCGATATATACGATATGCCAGAATTCATATCGCGTTTAAATATCGAGATATCGCCCACCCCTAGTATAACATAAAGTCTTCCATCATCAGGAATGGCTCATCAGTCCCCCGAACAACAGACTATATACACAAAAAAATGCAGTTACGCACAAAACTAGCCTCAGAAATTACACACACTGACCTGGAAAACAAATAAATCAATCTACCTTCTCTCCATACAGATGCCCAGTTATAGTTTCCTTTGAAAGATTAATAAACCTTTGAATTAAGGTTTATACAATATGGTTTCCATAACAGAGTTTAACAAAAGTCTTGTAATTACTAAAGGAACTACCAATTTACTAATGCTTCAAAACAATTGTTAGGCAGCCCTGTTAATGATCTCTCTGTGTACAAACACAGTCACAACCTCTACTTTTCCGTAATTCTTCCAAGAGAACTGTATTAGTAAAAAAAAAATAACCTTTCTGATATATTACTGGACGTACAACTTACGAATACCTTGATTTCCCTGTTCGGAGTCTATAACAACTAGAACACTGGTTAGAGCCAAAACAAATAAACGAAAACAAACATCAAACTAGAGCTTATTTCTTTGTTCAAAAATGAAATTAGAAACATTTTAAACGATTATTCTTTGCCTTTAGAAACATGTAGAAGCATTACCCAGGGCTTTTGCAGGTTTCATAATGTCACGATTTAAAACCATTCAGAACAATATGTCATCAAAAATACATAGACACAAAATTAGTAGAAAAATAAATGAGCAAAATTGCAACTGAGTAGTACTTTATAAACGTTTCCAGCTGAACTGGGTTTTTTGTTAGCACTGGCCTCAGCAAAGCCCTATATTCAGATTTCAAACAAAGTATTGCTATACACCGCAGCTTCACTTCCCCATAGCCAAAATGTGTCTGTAGTTACGTACGATCCAGGAGACTCGTGCCAAGACCAGAAATCTGATTGGCTGTTGCATGTTGGTATCATTTGTATTCATAATATAGCAAATTGTATTGGGAAACAAAAAAACTAAATCAGAATTCCAATGACCATAGAACAGTGGGAAAAAAAAAGAATTTTATACCCCATGAAATGCTGTTTTACACTTTTCAAGACTTATTTATTAACATCTTATTTGTTTTTTTTTCTGAGTCTACATGAAAAGCTTCCTTTATCCACATTCACTAGCTCAGAGCCCCTCAAAGTGATGCCATTTTAAAAGAAACACTGCAATGTTTTCGGGACCCCACTTAAATCTTTTAAGATCACTCTATTCATTGTTTGTGTTAAAAAGCATTGTCTGCAACCTCAGATTTAACAGTGTGTACTCAGACCCTGCTGGTGGTAGTGCAAAGATTTTTGTCCGGTGAAACATATTTTGTTTTTATTTTGTTTTGAGAGAGTTGAAACACAGTTTATTTATTTCTGCTCAAACATGAGTAAAGTCACCATGTAACAATTAACTTTTAAATATATGCGACACTTTAACTTAAACCTTAATATTAATATTTCTAAAACAACTTTTACAACTTTGATTATTTAAAAAATACCATGGAATATATAGCTTTTGAAGTGGAGTTTTTAGATATGAAATGCAAATATACAGTGGTGTGAAAAACTATTTGCCCCCTTCCTGACTTTTTATTGTTTTGCATGTTTGTCACACAAAAAGTTTCTGATCATCGAACACATTTTAATATTAGTCAAAGATAACACAAGTAAACACAAAATGCAGTTTTTAAATGAATGTTTTTATTATTTAGGGAGAAAAAAAATCCAAACTCACATAGCCCTGTGTGAAAAAGTAAATAACTGGTTGGGCCACCCTTAGCAGCAATAACTGCAATCAAATGTCTGCGATAACTTGTAACAAGTCTTTTACAGCGCTCTGGAGGAATTTTGGCCAATCATCTTTGCAGAACAGTTGTACTTCAGCTTTATTTGAGAGTTTTCTAGCATAAACCGCTTTCTTAAGGTCATGCCACAGCATCTCAATGGGATTCAGGTCAGGACTTTGACTAGGCCACTCCAAAATCTTCATTTTGTTTGTTTTCAGCCATTCAGAGGTGGATTAGCTGGTGTGTTTGGGTGATTGTCCTGCTGCAGCACCCAAGATCGCTTTAGCTTGACTTGACGAACAGATGGCCGGACATTCTCCTTCAGGATTTTTTGGTAGACAGTAAAATTCATGCTTCCATCTATCACAGCAAGCCTTCCAGGTCCTGAAGCAGCAAAACAACCCCAGACCATCACACTACCACCACCATATTTTACTGTTGGTTCTTTTTATGAAATGCTGTGTTACTTTTACACCAGATGTAACGGGACACGCATCTTCCAAAACGTTCAACTTTGGTCTCGTCAGTCCACAAGATACTTTCCCGAAAGTCTTCGGGAAAGTCATCGAGATGATTTTTAGCAAAATTAAGACGAGCCTTAATGTTCTTTTTGCTTAATAGTGGTTTGTGTCTTGGAACTCTGCCATACAGGCCGTTTTTGCCCAGTCTCTTTCTTATGGTGGAGTCGTGAACACTGACCTTAATTGAGGTAAGTGAGGCCTGCAGTTCTTTGGATGTTGCCCTGGGATCTTTTGTGACCTCTCGGATGAGTTGTCTCTGCGCTCTTGGAGTAATTTTGGGCAGCCGGCCACTCCTGGGAAGGTTCACCACTGTTCCATATTTTTGCCATTCGTGGATAATGGCTCTCACTGTGGTTCGCTGGAGTCCCAAAGCTTTAAATGGCTTTATAACCTTCACCAGACTGATAGATCTCAATTACTTTTGTTCTCATTTCTTTGGATCTTGGCATGATGTCTAGCTTTTGAGGTGCTTTTGGTCTCTGTGTCAGGTAGCTTCTGTTTAAGTGATTTCTTGATTGAAACAGGTGTGGCAGTAATCAGGCCTGGGGATGGCTACAGGAATTGAACTCAGTTATTACTCAGAAAAGTAATTTTTAACAAGGGGGGGGGCAATCACTTCTTCACACAGGGCTATGTGGGTTTGGATTTTTTTTCTCACTAAATAATAAAAACATTCATTTAAAAACTGAATTTTGTGTTTACTTGTGTTATCTTTGACTAATATTAAAATGTGTTTGATGATAAGAAACATTTTGTGTGACAAACATGCAAAAGAATAAAAAGTCAGGAAGTGGGCAAATAGTTTTCACACGAAATATATATATTTCTTTTGAAAAGCACTAAAAGCTAAAGGTGAAATTGTTTGCTGGGTTGTACAACATTATGTGGCGGTTCCAAGATTTGTGATTGTAAATCAAAAGATTTTGCCTGGGATGACTTAGGCCAATCCAAGACCAATTTTTTTCCTCACATCGTGTACAAAATCAAACTTTCAGTTAAAAAAAAAACGCAACCACATGGACACTCAAAGACCTCTGAAATGCTGTAATGATTCTACCAAACCAGCAGGTGGCAGATAATTCATGCGGGTTTTTAAAATTATTATTCAGAACTGCAAGTGCACAAACACAGGCGCCTCTGTTCGGTGATGAAATACTAAAGATGCTCATGTAATCCTGTACATGCTGTTAACCATGATAGCGGAATAAACAGCAACATAGTCCTCACCACAGCCGCCATTAGGCTTGCTGTAAACATAGCAGTGACAGAGCATGACAACAATGAGAAACTTCACCCCCGAACACAAAAACCTTGGTTTCACTGTCCACAGGGAGTCAAATATGATTTACCTTGGCCGGCGTTTTCAAAAATGAGCACATACATGAAAACAGTGCAGCAGTTACATGTGGATGGACAGCGTAACCAAGCAGAAAAATACTGATTTCAAAAATAACCGTGTACGTGTAGACATGGCCTTTAGAGCCTTATACAAATAGGTACAAAACGTGGTGAAAACGGCAACGAACCAAAGACAAGTGGAGCCAAGCAGAGCTGTGCCATTACAAAACAGGTAGGAGGTAAGTGACCACCAGTCACCAGCCACAAAATAAAACTTCCCGTTAGGAACTAGAGCCATGCTTGTTCCTCTCACCATAACATGAGAGATGTGAGGTGCTGGCTAACACCATCGCTTAAAACACATTATCAGAATTATTGTTTTACCAGGAGACACAATTACATTGCCGGGAAAATGCATGCCAGTAAGCTGCCAGTTGCTCACCATTATTATTATCATTGTGACCAGCACAATCTATTTGTAACATTTTTAAGGTACACCAACTCTGAAGCAATTACAATGACTGTAGAAAAGTAAGAGATCGGAAACTTAGATGTTCTGTACCATGCCGAGAAAAGCACCAAACAAAGGTTGAATTTGAGGACCACTACACAACATTTAGCTCTGTTTTTTCTGTACTTAAAGAACCCTGTACATTGGTTTACCTTGTTTTAAGAACTCACTCAATCTCAGATCATTATGAAATGTACACCCTACTGTGATTGGGTGATCTCTGCTGTTGAGGTGGGGCTAAACAATAAATCAAAGTGAAAGACCTATGTCTTTTAACAAAAATGTCAACGACATAAACCTTATTTTCAAATAAATCACTCTTTCTGCAAAGCAAAACACAAGTTTATCCAGTCTGACTCATTTAAACTTCTCATGAACTCTTAAAGCTACTCTAAATACATTCTCCTTTACTAAAAAATAGTTTTGTATTGTGATGCTTTTGTGTCGCAAAACAGAAAGCAGACAAGCCACAAAACACAAATCAAAACAGTTCACGGTTGCTTTTAAGGATGCATACAAAAAGAACCATACAACTTGAGAAACAGTTCTATCCACTGTACAAAGAATCTAACAACTGAGCAGGCGCCTCTGAATTTAAGTGGCAAAGAGGATGAGAAAATCTGGATCCATCAAAGTTTTTCCACTGCACTTAAGTAAAAAATGTGAGCACAAAATAAAAGCAAAAAAACATTCGTCTAGACAAGTAATTAACAGTCCAATAAAACTAATGGAATACAAATAGAAATGTCATGATATATGTACATGATCCCGTGTTTATCTGGATTTTAATAAGAAAAGTATGTAGAAAGCTTGGTAGGCTCTATATTTCAAAGTTTAAACATGAGGTTTTTTTTGTATGTATGTGGAACCAATTCAGGTGTGTCTGTCCATTTTCTCTGTTTTCTGTACATTAAGTAATGTTCTTTGAATCTAAATCTACTGTATTGTATTAGCAATGAATAATATCAAAAGCTATACAACTATGCTCTACTTATCAGCATTTTGTGTATTAGCAAGTTCCTCTGAAGCAAAACTGTACAAAATTTGCATTTCAAGACAGAAAAGAGTGAGTATTGGTAGCTGACGCTGCTGCTGTTGCATACTAATACAGGTGTAAATGTGATGTAATGCCCCCTATGCAACCTTAGTTTCAACATACTGTATATGAGATCAATGTTGGGTTAAGTATCAATTTGTGAAGTGATTACCAAAAGACAAACCCATTACACCATTAAAATCTGAGCTAATTTCATTTAGAATCTTAACCTCTCCGAATATTAACGTTAACAAAAATGAAAGGACGCAGAAAAAGCACCTTAACCGCGACTAGCAATTTGAAACCTGGACAATTCAATATTTTAGTCCTTTTTCAGGAGCACTTGCCACGAGATCTCCAAAAGTAAAGAACTGTGGATTATTCATCACCATGACTTTTCCTGACATGAGGGTTGTAGAATCATTTGCGTTTTTATTGTTTTTAAATTAAATAATCTAAATGGAAAAAATCAGGGGCATTTTCCATTTTCCAGGCAATATTCCTCCATCCTCATGAAAACAGGGATGATTATACTGACATATTCAAAACGTCAACACACTTCACCAATTATTATTAAATGACAATTATTGCATTGCAGAGTTCAATTCGCAAGCTACAGTTATGGCAGCTTTGGTCAAATTCTGCAGCTGTGTGACATCATATTCAGTCTCTCTACCAGTACACCGCTCTCCTACACAATAAAAAGATAATGAAAAGAATATTATAATTGTTTTTGTTTATCACAACTACATGTATGAATGGTTGTGGTAGTAAATCCTTGATGGTAGCTAAGTTTTTTTGAGGTCTCAATGTTTAAATAGTATGGGTGTAAGAATACACTCTGACCATGATACAATATAAATCAAGATAGGATATGCTCTTTAACAGCATACTAGAATATATTTTTTGAGTTTTGTGTGCATCCTTAGGATGTTTTTTTTATAAAGCTGAAATTCAATATAGTTAATATATTGTTTTTTTGTCATTAACAAACAAATAACTTTATAGTATAGAATTTAACTCTATATATATAGAGGGAATTTTGGTATCTGGGTGGAGGGGGTTGATTGATTTATATTATAAAGGGTTATTAAAAATTAAAAATTTGGTTTAGATTTGATATGTTTAATATTAGACAGTCATTACGATCTATTACACTTTTCCAAAGAAATATTTTCATGCAAACCCTTTTTAAGGGAGGAAAACATTTTTTCCACAATTTAATCTCATTTTGGAAGCAAACTCTTCACAGTTTTGAGTGTTTACAGTCAGTGTTTATATTACCTCAGAAACCCAGTGTCTTCAGTCATTGCAAGTGGGTTGAGAAAACACCAAGTATCTATTTGCATCTATAATTTTTGAAGTGATGGCTTCATGTTGCATGAATTGTTATTGAAAATTAAAAAAAAAACACTATACAGTACTGTAAATCATTCAGCAAGTGAATGATAATGTTCCTACCTAAACAGACATTTCAATGCCTAAAATATGTATTTGGGTGACAAATTCCTTTACATGACCACAATCACTTAAATGGCTATTTTTCTCAATGAATTGTAGAAAGGTAAAGTGAAACTCTTGCTTGGGAACAGTTCGTAAGAGAGAGAGGAACTCACCAGCAGACCGTCTGTGTTGATCTCTGATTTGGGATCCTTCAGCATTGCATCGATCTTCTCGAAACGAGCTGTCAAACTTTCTCCAGCAGACAGTTCCATGACTGATGGAGCTGAGTTTGATCGGGGGGGAGAGATGTGAGTTTACAGGCTAAGATTAGCGAATCAACTCGCTAACTTCCTCTGCCCTCGCCAAGCAACGAGCTCTAGTTTGATCGAAGCAATGTTTTGTGTCTCACTGCCTCATTTCTGCTCTCGGTGAAACCTTTACAACGCCGAGAAACAGCAGATAGCCACATTTTTAAACAAAACAACAACAAGACAAGCTGTCGGATTAGTCCATGACAACTTGGCAAACACAAAAAGCAGCAGCAACAGATTATACTGCGCTAAGCTAATTTAGCTTCGAGAGATATGAGGGGGAACTGGCTCTTTTAAAACGAACAAACCGTTCACATACATCCCAGCAAAACAATTAGAGATAAAACATAAACCATACTGAAAGCACAAGCCACTAAAAGAGCCGTTCGCTCAACGTACTGTCCACAAATGCTCGCCGGGCCGAGCGAGTCTGACAGCTGCGAAGTGAGAAGTAACGTTAGCGAGAAAAACTTCGCCTCTCAAAATTCACTCAGTTAAAACAAGATCCAGGTTAAAAGAATCCTTCTCAAGTCCGGCTGAGATAAATCTCTCCACGTTCGCAAGCCGGGTTCGGTTGCCCGACGAAAGTATAATCCACAATGCAGCGAGTATACGGACGCATTAAGCTTTAATCGATGCTAATATTCAAAAATAAGGGAAAACGCTGGGTGCCCGATTTTCTCCCACTGCCTGACCAACATGTCCGCCTTCCTGTCGAAACACCCCGGAGAGTCAACTTCGAAACTGTTGCTACTGCGCCTGCGCGGAAGCGCTCTTTGGTTGTAATGGCGGGCCTGGGTCCAACGTGTCTCTGAAGTAATGTAGACTTGCAGATCAGAGGCAGAAATGCTACTTTGGGAAACTGCAGTGGTGCTATGTCTACGCTGTACGTGTGCCTAGTCGGGACACTCAGAGAATAAACTGTTTTGTTTTCAAGCGCGTTTTTTAAACGTGTAAAAATCTACATCAAGCTTTGGTGAACAGCCATGAACTCAGTGCATAGTTCTTACAGACGCATTTGTGTCACGTGATCTTGTGCAGTCTTTGTGGTCACATAGAGTACACCCGCTGCTCATTGTCAATGTTACCTGCATTCTGTTGACTTTTCTAATGTCGTATAGTATTCTGAAAAAAATAAATAAAGGAAACGTGTATGTAATTAGTATTATATATATATATATATATATATATATATATATCCTATATATATATATATATATATATATATATATATATATATATATATATATATATATATATTAATCATTATGTATTAAAAACGTTTAAAATGTTTTAATAAATTAAATATAGACACTGTATGCTCCCCATATAATGAGCTAAAAGTGCCATTTGAAAGTGTTTTATTAGCAAAATAGAATGGTTGCCACAGTGGGTTTCCAGTTAGAAAGTTGTATGTTTGAGGCCCCTGTGACCCCAAAAAGTAATACGCAGTTTGGAAAATTAAAGAATGGTTGGCAAGGTAGAATTGGTGGTTGCTATTGAGGAATCAGTGACATCAAATAAAGTTCCCCATGCCAATTTGAAATCATATAAACCAGCCCCCATGTTTCTATGATTTTCTTTATTTGAGATGGTGTTATCACACAATGGTTGCAATGGTAAACAGTTTGGTATGGAGGGGTCTGTGACATAAAAGAATGTTCCCTTTGTCAATGCAGGTTATATAATCCAACCCACATGTATTTATCATGTACCAATGCTAAGATAGACTTCGGATAATTAGTTGCTAGGGTAAATAGTTTGGTTGCTAGGGAGCTGTCAGGGATGTCATGAAAAGGATTGATTTGTTATTATGATTAGCACAATATTAATCAATCTTCCATTTCTCTATAATGTTTCCTCTTGAAGGCATTTTCAATGCTGCTATAATGGCCATTATAAGTAAATGGTAAATATACTGAACAAAAATATAAAAGCTAATAATTTTTTTATTTATATTAATTAAATTAACACTTTGAGGGAGCGTGAAATTGGCATGCTGATAGCAGGAATGTCCACTAGAGCTGTTGCTTGAGAATTTAATATTTAGCTTGGGATTCAGATACTTTCACTCAGTGTTTGGTATGGTATTGCACAGACTAATAACCTCCACAAGTGGGGTCATTTTCTGAGGATCTCAAGTTGAGAAATACAGTTTTACAAAGTTTGACCCCATGTTAAGTCAATGGAAAATTCCCAAGATCCGCATGATTTCCCAGAATTGCTTCAGTGGTACCTGTCTGAAAAGATATAGCAACTCGAGTCAGACATGTTTGGGTATCTTGGCATAGTTTGGTGGTAGTATTATGAAAGAAGTTGTTTCTCACAGTATCAAAGTATATTTCCAGAGTATTAAGATGAAGGGAAAAATGTGCTTGGATGAGGGACAAAGATTAGGGCAACCTTGAGAGGATTGTCATGAAAGAGTGATTCCGAAATTAAGGAGAGCTTCATAAGGAATGGACTGAGGCTGGTGTCAGTGTATCAATAACCTGTAGGACATGGAGCTATGGCAAATGAATGCCATTCATCAAGTTTTTGCTGAACCAAAAACTACATCAGACGCTGTGTCTGTGCTGCGCAATGAGGAGAAGGTACTACTTACCAAGTTGCCAAGACTCTTTCAGATGAAAGCTAATTTTGCATTTAATTTTCACACCAAAAGTGGTCAAGAGAAAATGGTCAACAAATATAGGCTCTAATGATCATAAACATCATACTTAGATTAAGACCAAGTCATGGACTGAAACAGAACCTGTGTAGGAGGTTTAAAACTGGTTGAGAAACTGCCAAGCTGCTACAATGTTGAGGTTGAGACAGATGGTTTCTTGTAATTGAGCACAACAACAGGACAGATCAACAAGGTCTCTTCCAGACAAAAATTTAAATGCAGACTGGAGAATCAAGATGTTCTGTTTAAGCTCTTTTGAGCTTGGCTGCAGGTGCTATGGACTAATGTGTCAAAATGGAAATATTTGGCTGTAGCAGAAAGAAGTTTGTTAATCGGAGGGCTGGAGAGTGGTACAAAAATCAGTATCTGGAGCAACAGTGAAGCATGGTGGAGGTTTCTTGAATGTTTGTAGAGTTTAAATGCATAAAGGTAGCAGACACTTTTGTCCAAAGCAACTTACAGATCTTGAGAAAAACAAAAAAAAAGCATTCATTCACTAATTTTCCTGTCCGTTTACTCCCTTTTGGGGTTCCGGGTTTCTGCTGGGATCTCCAACTCACATGGAGTGGGAGAGGTGGGGTACACCCTAGACAGGTCGCCAGTCCATTGCAGGGGACACAAGAAGCAATTAGTGAAAAGTCATTTAATCCTCAGAAGAGTTTTATCATTAGAAAAGGTTTAAAGTGCTTTAGAGTTTTTCTTAAGTAAATGGTCTTTAAAATTAGTTTTTAGATGTTTTGGAAAATGTGTGAAAATAAATTGATTTAATCCATAAACCAAAAAAAAATGGTGTTCTCAATGCTGAGATATACGTCCAGATAACTATCCATCATACAATACCATTAGAGAGGAATGTGACTGCCCCAAAATTTATTCTGCAGCAGGACAATACAGCAAAAGTCATGAAAAACTGTATTTAATGTAACAAGAGGAACTGGATTGTATACATGGCCCCCACTGAGCCCTGAAGAGACAGGGGGATGTGAGAAAGCTACATCCACTGAAGATGTGTGGTTAGTTATGGAAGATGTTTGGAACAATCGACCAGCTGAGGTCCTTCATTATAAGACTCGTTTTGAAGGCAATGGCGAAAGCATATATCATTTTGATTCAAATTTCCCCCTTTTCCATTCAAGTGAATATTGTCAGTGCTCGTCAGAAGAAAGTGATACGCGTTTGAAACCAGAAAAAGATACTGTTATTGAACATCAGGCATTGCCTCCCTCTAGCGTTAAAGCAATCGAGCAGAAAGCAACAACCGACCGTACAATATTTCATTCTTTATTAGACAGCGTATTTAAGGTAACTAGACAACCTGAATAAGGGAGCAATAGTTTCCTTCTTTAATTGAACTTCGAATAAATTTAACTTGTAACTGGTCAATTTAACTGGCAAAGTCAAAATTAATTACGTTCTAAAGAATTATGTTAAAATCTACTTCATGAAGCATGCCTTTACGAAACGGGTGTAGAACAGAGTAATTATTAGCCTTACATTTTCACATTAATGATTTCTAACGTTTCGTCAATGAAAGTTCTCTTAAGGAGTACTAGTCGCTCTCTGAGCGCATCGATCCAGCCGTCATGCGACAAGCAGTTGCAGCGTCATTGTGGACTGCCGTTTGAATGAAGTTAGAGACGTTCAAATCTTCCATATCCCAACTTATACCCCTCTTTTGCAGAAAAGGACAAGCTTACAAAAGATGCCCGTATTTACAGGTATGTTCACACAATGTTATCGCATAAACATGATTTAGTGTTTAAACGATAAGGGATGTTAGAGAGTAGTAGTCAGCGCTGTTAGCATGACACATTAGCTTCAGGCCTCAATTTGTAGTTTCTGCGTTTAACCCCAAACAACGATTAAAATACTATACCACGGGATCACTATTATTTTAGTGGGCTGTTTATTTCATATGGGGATTTTTTTAGAGGTGTGACGTGAGAAGTATACTACAGGAGCAATGATGCAGCATGTTGTCTTGGCTTTTACCTCTGTTTCTTTACCAATTTTGTCAATATCAACCAAAATTGTTAACAGTAATACTGAAATGCATATGCTCTTGTTTTCCCTTGGCAGTATGTTCTCTAATATCCTATGTAAGATAATAAGTATATTAAATAGTAATATTAAATAGAAGTACTACAGGGATATCTATTACAGACCATGAACGTTCTATGTGAATGTATTGTATGCCTTTTCACACAGGCACTGGATCTGAGTAAGAACTCTATAGACATCAGTGTAGCCTATAACTCTTCCAAAATTCTATATGACATGAACAATGCTTAGTTCACCATTAAGTATTGCTGAAAGTTTAAAGCACAAATGTTTAGGACAAATTGACAAACAGATGGCTTATGATGAGCCATATTTATTGCAAAATGTCAATAAGTAATCATTATTTGCATACTAAACTAGTAATCAGAGGGTTAAAATTGTATTGTTTTGGAGATTAATTTGATTTCAAGATCAACAGATCTTCCAAAGATATAGTCAATATTAACTCAATATTGTTTTTGCTGGTCACCCCTGGGGTGCCCGTAACTTTTGCCTGCCTTGAAATCCTCTCTTGCTGCGCTTATCCATGCGCTGCTGAAGAATCTCATGTCCACCTTGCTACAGTTGTTTATTTTGTAGATGTTTTTAGATCTGTCTTGATGTTTGATTTAGCAAAATAAAGTGATTTCTATGAATGCCCATTATTTATCTGTTCATGCAATCCATAAAAGAATGATTACCAAAAACAATACAATTTGATAAGCCATCAGAACCAAACTGAACCGAAAATTGTGGCTTTGCATACCATTGCATCCCTACTGGGCAGTGCGATGATCTGGGGTTGCTGTAGCTGGTCAGGTCTAGGTTCAGCTCAAAGCGTGAGGTCAGCTAACTCCCCGAATATAGTGAGTAACCAGATTTCTCAATCAATGGATTTTAACCCCTTTGAGAATATTTGGGATGTGCCAGAGAAGGCTTTGTGCAGTGGTCAGACTCTAGCATTATCAATGCAAGAACTTGGTGAAAATGAGTGCCACCAGTGCTACCCATTGATATGTGAGCTAAATGTTAATAGTTTCTCAAGTGTTGTATGAATGCTTTTTGTAATTTTGCACATTTCTTTATATAAATTTTCTGATATTGTATGCTCTCAGTAAATGTGAAGTGGGGGAAGGAGAAGTTTGATGCAGTGGAGCTGAACACAGAGGAGCCACCAATGGTGTTTAAAGCTCAGCTCTTCGCCCTGACCGGAGTTCAGCCTGAGAGACAGAAGGTCATGGTCAAAGGAGGAACGCTGAAGGTATAGTTTGTCTGATTTCTGTTAGTTCAAGGGTTTCTCAGTACTCACACATTTGTGATTTCCTTAACTTTGTTCTTAGGATGACGAATGGGGTACTATCAAGTTAAAAAACGTGAGTATGGAGCTGATTTTATTCTTGAAAAAATACCAAATTGTTTGTTTCTAAAATGCTATAAATTCATAAATGTACATGGTGGGAAAAAATGTCTTTGCTTCCCTAAGAACGGGTTTGCATGACAACCTTTTTTTGGGTCCAAACTGCAAAAGTATCGAAAAAACATTTACACAAAAATTGACGACATGATGTACAACATTTATAATACTCAAAAAATGTGTATTTGTGTCTCAAAATGGATACATTAGTTCTAGAAAAAAGAATTCAAACTGAGCAAAAGTTCAACAATTTTGCTTAAAAACAGACTTTTTTTTTATATAAATAGAGTTATGTTCAAAATTCCATTCAATTTTAAAAACAGTATGTCCCAAGCATGAATTACCTAGTGCTGCACAAAAAGCTCTTCTTGGCAAACTTTGATGAGCAGCAGGAGACCTCCAGTATCTTTTAATCACCTGAACTTCTCGTCTTTTTAAAGTGGTAACTTTAAAACTTTCCACTGACAAAAACAAGCACTGGCTCATCTAAATAATTACCGTAATTTATATTGTGAAATAGATGAAACCGCTAATATGTAGGATGATCATTTAAATTGTTATAAGGATGATCCTCTGGAAATATTTTCAAATTTAGTCAAAAACTGTAAATGCTAAATGTTAAGCTTATTTTGGCAGATTTTTATTTATTTATTTTTGATTGGAACCAAACTCGTCATTGTTGACTTGTAATTTCTGAATTTTCTGCAACATGAAAAACATTTATCTAATGGATTAATAAAAAATGTATTTTGTGACCAATCTCAAGCTCTTAGGTCTCAGCTCAATTTTAGCCACAATAAACAAATGCTATGCTCACATTTGTTAAAAACATTTCCCTAGTTACTAATTCATAAATGGCTCTTTCGGTGTTTTTAGGGCATGACTCTACTGATGATGGGCTCTGCTGACGCTCTGCCTGAAGAACCGGTCGCTCGTCCGATGTTTGTCGAGGACATGACTGAGGAGCAGCTTGCATCTGCGGTATCTAAATCATGTGCCATAATATGTTTGTTTTTCATCATATTTACCATTTTTTATTTTAAAAATTGCTGTAGGATCACTGCAAATACTTAAAATGGTTCTTACCTGCTCTGGGCGCCAAAACTCAAAGAACACATTTAGTCCTGGACATTTAAGTAACTTATTTTTCCTGCAGGATTTGACATTTTCCCCACAAATATGCCACCAATACCAGTTTATTAGCCATGTTCTAACTCTATTTGACTGGCCTGCAAACTCATCCTCTTTTAAACTAGAGGAGGATGAGGAATGAATGCCTTAAATGCAGCTAAGCTGATTTCCTCCATACAGCGCCACCTTGACGCTGGAATTGGTGCAGAAGGAGCCCCAAAAAGTACTGAGGACATATTACAGAACTTTTACAGACTTTCCAGAAGCCAGCTTGTGTTTAAGATCCTTTTTTAATTGGCCTCACAGTAAATATTGTACATTTGTGGTTTTGTTTTTTGTTTTCTTTATCCTGAACCTATGCTTAAAACTTCCTTAAATAAAGGCACTTTGTGTGTTGTGAACTTACATAAAATACATGTTTAACTTTTGAAACAAATTATTGAAATAAATGGACTTTCCCTCTGTTTGTTTAATTCAGGGTTAAATGTCATAGATTGTATGGGGTAGATAGTGGGTAGATTGTATGCTTTCACAGTCGTGTTTTTGTAGAGCAGGCTCCAACCAAAAGCTGTTTTGAAGCAAGTTAAACAATGTTTACATCTGAAACTTGAATGCTGTGTTTATTATTGCTGCAATTCTTAAATATAGCGTTTGTGAAAGGTTTTGTTATTGCGGACTGATTTTCTTTCATTTCAAATTGTTTTATCCTTAGGAACGCCAAATTGTTATCAGAGGGAAAATTGTTTTAAACAATTGTACACAGAATTGTGTAATAATCTGAACTGATCAAATCTGAAATGTTTCTTTTCATCAGATGGAGCTGCCGTGTGGATTGACAAACTTGGGAAACACGTGCTATATGAACGCCACGGTGCAGTGTCTCCGCTCAGTCCCGGAGCTCAAAGATGCTCTCAGAAGGTAAGCTCTTCAAGGTTATTTCTGTTCAATCATTCATGGATTTTAAAGTGAGTTTTTAAAATTGGGCTCTGTCGTTTATGTTTAATGGAAGTAAAACAATTCACGGCTTTTCTTGAGCTTTGAACTGAATCAAAATATTCTCCATTTGAAAAATGGATAAGTCCTTTCTGAAATCAGACGGCTACAACCTTGTGGTGAAAAAACACTAAGATTTTTAGTTTGCCCAACCATTCCTTTAATGTGTGACGTCTATCACTATACCAACCCATTCATGTATTAGTCTTAATTTCTTAAAACTTTGTCAGAATACTCCTTAATAGTTGCTCTAGTGCAAATTCTATAAACGCTTTGTTTATACAGGGTTTCAGCAGGGTTTTGTTTTTCAAAGGTCTTAATTTTCAGACACACTTCAGTTCAAGTGTGCTTGACACAGATTTCAGAGACAAATCTCTGAAGATTTAAAATCTTGAAAACATTTTTTATGTTCGTTTTCATAAAACAAATACACATATGTCTAAAAATGTACCGTAATTGAAATCACAAAAAACTGTGTTCCTTAGAAAACGCAACATTTTTAGAAGTTGAAAAATTGTGAAATCTCTTTCATGTCATATATGGTCTGAAATATGTTATTGCAAATCACAAAAAATAATGTTAGACGTTTTCGATTCACATTAGAACCTTGTTTGTGATACAAGTTTTTAAAAGAACGATTTTAGTTCTTCAGAACCATTTTGTTGCTAATCTTGTTCTTTTCAGGTGTTAACTGATGATATTTCCGGTAACAAAACAAAATTTATTCTGTTCCTTTGTCTACGACTGGGACTTGTAAGATGCTGGTTGTTCACAATTTTCAAGCTGCAGCTAATGATTACATTTTTAGATATTCAATGTTTTTTATGGTTGATTTATGGCATTCCGTTAGATAAACATATAGTGTTTACATTTGATTCTTAATGCTCTTAATAAGGTCAAAAGTCTTAACTTTAACTTTGTGAAAACCAAACCCTGTCATGTATTAGTCTTAGTGCGCTTTCGTTCCTCTAGTTTGTTTATTTATTCCTTACTCTCACCACACTCTCTCTGGTCCGCACCAGCTGAAAATAATGACGTCATGCCGGCCGCTCATTAGTCACAAACATCATTGAACGTGTTTCCTTGACTGCTTTTCGATTGGTTAGAATGAACGTGCACACAGAAGTAAACAATACCTTTGGAACCGACCTGAGATCACCTTGTCGAGCAGGTCCCGGACCGCTTCTTTATTCCGCTTCTGGTTCGGTCTAGAGTTCGATTGTTGCTTTCTCCCCAGCCCAAACGGACCAAACTAAAAGCAAAAACGAACTCTAGTTTGAATGAATTTAACTGAAAAAGTCAGTTGGGGAAGCCCCTAAGGTAAGGTTAGTATTGCAATGTCTTGAAATTTGTTAGAAGACTTCTTTATAGTACATAGTTGTTTTAATGTAAAGAATAAAAATATTGTGTTAAAGCCTTTTTTAGAACCACTTACCCAATCAATGAAGAATTAAATATAATATCTACAGTTCCTTTGCTTCTTCCTTTTGTTTCTTCAAGCATTGGAGACTCTTGAGGTCTTGGCACAATTTGCTCAATAAACGTTCTTCTTTATGGTAGAAACACACGCAAAGGGTGAGCTCTTGTCTAGAAAAGTTGGAAAAAAGTTTGTTCATGGCCACCAGGCAGAGAGCTTTCTGCTCTACAAGAATTGATTCCTCCTCAAACTTAACTTACATGTCATGTATGGTGTATATTTTCTCTTCTTTAGTCATCTAATTCAAGCCATTTATTACATAAAGTGTACCCCTTTATTGCTCAAAAAAGTACATGTGAATACTTTTTGAAAAACTGCACATCATGGATGATTTTTTAAATACTTTTAAAAAAAATTTTGATAGTTAAAAACGTTGAATACTCATGCTGTTAGCGACTTGTTTAGCAGCAATTAAGAACAGGAAATTTCTGAATCAAGGACATCTTTACCAGATGTGCATCCAACTAATAATGGGGAATTTTTCCGCTTTCAGCCCGGCATTTTCCATTATTTTGAGTATTAATCAGATTCTTTTGGAAGTTCTTTTAATAACTGAAATGCTGACTTGTGAATAAACATGAACTTTGTAATAAAATCCATTGATCTGCAGGTACTCTGGAGCATTACGGTCTTCTGGAGCAAACGCACCTTCCCAGTACATCACAGCAGGTACAGTATAAAGTTTCCCTGGATCTATTCCTTGACTAATGACTAAAATGCCTTCCCAAGAGCTTAAGTAGATTCCATGTTTTTTAATAAATATAAAGAATTTTAATTAATATGTACAGAACCAATAAAGACATTATGTGCATCATGTTTGAATATATGAAATATTTTCTAATTTCAGCTCTTCGGGATCTTTTTGAGTCCATGGACAAGACCTCTTCAAGCATTCCTCCCATCATTCTGCTGCAGTTCCTGCACATGGCCTTCCCTCAGTTTGCTGAAAAAGGAGACCAAGGGCAGTACCTCCAACAGGTCAGGAGGTTTGAGATTAAGGCTTCATGTTGGAAAAAAAGAAATGTAATAATGGTTTACTCAAATGTGTATTTAAAATACGGAGTAAATGAGAAAAATTTTGATGGAATAAATAGCGATAAATAAACTTGTGTAAGTGTAAACAGTGACTTGGAAGTTGGAATGCTGTACATCATTGGCTGATTTGACGTGTCTGTTTATATTTGACATACTTTTAGGATGCCAATGAGTGCTGGGTGCAGATGATGCGGGTCCTTCAGCAGAAACTTGAACCTCAAGAACCTGAGACTCCGATGGAGGCAAGGCCTTAGTTCTCTGTTCAAATGACTGAGTAGGGTGCTCTTCCCAAAACAGGATGCGTAAATTTGATTCTGGAGTGTGTGTCAATTGCAGAGTGATGGTGATAACGCTGCCTCTGCCGCCTCAAGCAAGAAGAACTTCATCGATCAGTATTTCGGAGTTGAATTTGAAACGACGTATCCTTTCACTGCTTCCGGTTTTGATGTGTTTCATTCAAGTGAACTTGTCTGCAGAAAGGGTCCTTCTTCATGCATATGTTTATTTTTAATTAAAAACATGATTTATATCTTGGCTAAAAGATATGTTATTATTATTTTTTAATCTCTAAAGTCTTAGACATCCTGCCAATTTGACAACAAATTGATCAATCCACAAAATGAAAGGTTGGTTATTTAATACAGTGGTATATCAGTGTTTCCCCTAGGTCCCCTTGCAGCCTATTGCGAATGTCTGTTTTGACCTGTAAATACATTAACTGTTAGGCTTTAAAAGTGATAACTGATAGTAACAACAGTACAAATCAACTTAACATAGTGATAGTTTAAAGCAGGAAATGCCATTGTATAACTAACTAGCTAGCTATTAATTAAGCAATTTATTTATCAATTCGTTCATTCATGCATGTGTGTATTTACTTACTTACCAAGATCAGTCTTGTACAGCCAGGGGGAGTATTTCCCCTCTGACAGCCAAGCTGGGTCAAAACCTGTCGTTCTGTGGTGGCTAGACTTTTGCTGCTTGTCAGGGGCAGGACATGCAGCACTTGGGCTCTTTTCTGTACTTTGATTCGGAGTAGGAAAGCTACACCGGCTGCTGCTCGCAGCAGAACATGTGCTGTCATCGTCACCACCTTGGGAGCGTTTAAAATATTTTTGCCTGCTGCGACATACTCTCCGACGCGTAGCGGAACTCAGCGGTGTGCGCGCATCGGAGCGAAACTCAGCGGTGCGCGATACGAAGGACAATTGTAAACGCGTAAACGTTGAGACAGAAATTACATGCCATCGTATAAATAACATAATGCTATTTAGTTTAATAAAAGAAAAAAGCAAAGACCTGTTATATATAAATTACTTCTGTCGTTTTTCGACGAAAATAAAATTAACTTGACCTTCAAGGGGGGCGGGGGGTGCCGTTGGGGGGGCGGGGCGCCCCCCTAATATAATGGTAAGGGAAACACTGTATATAGAATAGGAACATCTCAGCGTCATCTTGCTATACTTTTAAGACACCTGTCTATAAAACAATCAAATTACAAAATCTACACCATGTCCAAATGCAAATAGCTGTCGCAAGAACTCTAGGAAAATAATTTAAACCTACTCAAGCTCTAAGCTACAGAAACTGTTTATTATAGTTCATATTATAGAAACACTAACATGGTGGTAGAACCATGTCCAGATCTTTGAAAATAGAATGTGGATGGACATTCCAGCAAGACTCAGAACACAAGTCCCAGGGGTGTTAATGAATATTTATTCATAACCAAGTCAGAAGACTCTGGAAGCAAGGCTTATGAAGATTTACCGTATTTTTCGGCTCATAAGACGCACCGGCACATAAGACGCACCCAATTTTAAAAGAGGAAGATCTAGAAAAAAAAGATTCTGAACCAAATACTTTTGTAAAATATTTTATATCAACTGTGTAGAAGTTAACAGCCAAACATGTAACATGAACAGACAGTAAAAGTAACAAAAAAAAGGCTGTAATGTTTTTCTTTGCCCCCACTCATCACTCTAAAGTCCACCATTCGTTATCACCATCACTGTTCCAGTGCAACATTGCCCCCACATTAGTAATACCGTAATAGCCAGTAACATTGTCACTACATTACTAATAATAGCTAGTAACATTGTCACTACATTACTAATAATAGCCAGTAACATTGTCACTACATTACTAATAATAGCTAGTAACATTGTCACTACATTACTAATAATAGCCAGTAACATTGTCACTACATTACTAATAATAGCCAGTAACATTATCACTACATTACTAATAATAGCCAGTAACATTGTCACTACATTACTAATAATAGCCAGTAACATTGTCACTACATTACTAATAATAGCCAGTAACATTCACCACATTACTAATAATATCCAGTAACATTGCCCCCACATTAGTAATAAAACAGTGGTTCTCAAACTTTTTTAGTCGAGCCCCTCTTTAAACCTTTAAAAGAACCTGGGCACCCTCATATGTAAAATAATAATTATTTAATAATTATTTTAATGTAAAATAAATGTAACTACTCCTTAATGTAAGTGGAACGTCCACTGCTAGGTCTATGTACCACATTGTATTTGTATGTATGTTGCCCTTTAAGAGCTGCGCGTGTGCGAGGAGAGGGAGAGACGAGTGTGTGCGAGGAGAGGGAGAGACGAGTGTGTGCGAGGAGAGGGAGAGACGAGTGTGTGCGAGGAGAGGGAGAGACGAGTGTGTGCGCGCTGCTCTTCCCCTGGGACCGCTACACTGTTTCATGTTGTTTACTTTTGTTTTGTGATGCTGAAGGAGGCTAAAAATAAAGGTTTGAGTTTGGGATGATGTGCTCGTCTTGAAGCTCCTTCTTTTTCCACTGGCTATCCGGCACAAGCGTCACATCAGGCTCAAGAAACATGGCAGATAAACTATTAGCTGTGCCCATTTCACATCTTGAAATGTATTTTGGCGTGAGAGATCACTTAAATGCGAGAGTATTACGTTTAATGTGTGAGAAACGGCAGCTGAGCTCTGTAATTTCGCTCGTGAGTATGGATGCGGAAGCCAAAGGCATTGTGGGAAATGTAGTATTTTCCCCGTTTTCGTTACGACCGCGCTATGGCAGAAATGGCATCAGCGCGCAGCGCCAGCTGTACAAATATGGCCACGGCTTCGGCCTAGCACCGGAGCTCTGGAGCTCTTACGCCTCTCATACGGCCGTGACCGGACTTCGCGGCGCTCTGCATTCGCTCGATAAGACGCACCAACTTTTCCCCCTCAGTTTTGGGGAAGAAAAAGTGCGTCTTATAAGCCGAAAAATACGGTAACAGAAAACATAGCTTTGTTTAGCTTAACATTTTACATGGCAGCTAGAAAGGGCAATCTGTTCTAGGAGGAAAAAAAGGCACTCTTTGAGAGTCCAAAGCATAAAAGAGGGCAACTTAATATACCTAACTTGTAAATATCTGTTTGTGTAGTAACTTCCTGTTATCGAAATCAACAAGACGATTGATTATACAGCAAATTGGCTTGTAATGTTTTCACATGACATTTCATTTTTTCTGACTTCCATATTTCCAGTGGGTGTCAAATACTTTTTTCCTCATCCATAAGCACTGTATTTAATATTCTTAATCTTTGAATTGTCCTACACTCTTATAGAGATGAATTTCTGCAACACTATGCTCCTTAACTGGTGTGTGCCTAGAATGAAATGTACGGAGGCGGAGGATGAGGAACCATCTAAAGGGACCGAGAGCCAGCTCCAGCTCAGCTGCTTCATCAACCAGGAAGTCAAATACCTCGCCACTGGTCTCAGATTGGTCAGTGCTGGACAATAGGTAACTGGTGCACATGTTTTAATCAATGAGTTGATGCATGTTTCTCATGTCCTTTCCAGAGGCTACAAGAGGACATAACAAAGTTCTCGCCATCTTTACAAAGAAATGCCCTGTATATCAAATCGGTAAGGTGTCATTTTAACTGTAATCTTTTTGGGTTTCTCTGAGAACTCTCCCAAATCAATTTGAATACATGTTGATTGCAATTAGAATCTGCCGATTTGAGCTTTTGGTTATGTACTAAAACATGAATAAGTTATGAATTCTTGTTTGTTTTACTGCTTTTACTTCACAAATGGTAAACTACTTGCAGATGTTCTAAGTGCCTTGGTATTGAAGTATTATTAAGAGGTTTGACGTCAGCTTCAGGTGTTGTGTGGTTGGTGATGCATAATACTTTAGTCTTTGTTATTCGGCAAAATAATGGAAAATTTTTTTGTGATTTTAAAGTACATTTTGACATGAAATATGCCATGTTTTTGTCACATTGTGTTTGTTAAAATGAAAACTTACTGACGTTTGTGGGTCTGTTCGTTCATGCTGGATGTCCATCTTTTGAAAAGTGGTCCGGGCCTTCATTAGAATCGGATGGCTACACACTTTTTATTCTTTCATCTTCTTTCAAAATACAATTGATGCATCCCTTTGATTCACATAAATGTTCACTACTCGTTGTTCTGAACCTAGGAAGAAATGATCATTAACAGGTTGTTAAAAGTATGTTTCATGTTTTAAACAGGCTAATGTTTTTTTTTTTTTTTTTTTTGCAGTCAAAAATTAGCCGTCTGCCAGCATACCTCACAGTTCAGATGGTGCGCTTTTTCTACAAAGAGAAAGAGTCCGTCAATGCCAAAGTCCTCAAGGTAAGTCACTGACAATGATTTGGCATGTGTTGCCTTTCACAGTGGATGGATCTTTCAAAATGTTTGTAATATAATTGATTTGCTTGTTTCCTCATCAGGACGTGAAGTTTCCTCTGATGCTGGATGTGTATGAACTGTGCACGGCTGAACTTCAGGAAAAGATGGTTCCTGTCAGGTCCAAATTCAAGGAGATGGAGGATCAGAAGCTGGAGAAACAGCAGCAGACCCAGGCAAGTATTCTCTCTCTCTCTCTCTCTCTCTCTCTCTCAACACCTGTGGGCTCTTGTTTGAATGCTGCATAGGCACCCTGTGTACGACTAGTGGTTGCCTTTTTGGCGTATGCACATTGTTCTTGGCTTTTAGTGTAAAAATGAGGTGAAGCAACAAACAACTCTTTCTGAAAGTCTCAACTAGGGGTGGGCGATATCTCGATATTTAAAATATATCGAGATTTTTTTTAAACTCGATATGAATTCTGGCATTTCGTATATATCGATATAATGTCTATATTTAATTTTCGCCACTTTGCTTGTTTGCCTTCTCTGTGCTGTGCTCGTCCGCGCCTCCTTGCTTTTGTTCCCCCTCCCCTTGCCTGTCGTCTCAATCAACATGGCGGCGCCCGCAACCAGCCCGGAGGTTACAGAACTTGTTGCAAAAAAAGAACAGCTGGCTCCATTATATGGAAATACTTTGGTTTTAAGTCGTCAGACGAACAACAGACAGATGTCTACTGCCGTGAATGCCGTGAAAGTTGCTGCCAACCAAAGCTCAACTAATCTCCACAATTCTATAACGCGGAGTGTAGAATATGAAAGACAGAGCGGAGAGCGCAAGGTGGTGTAGCGCCACAGAGTTCATGGCATTTCACATAGCGGTGGACATGGCACCCATATCCGTCGTTGAACAACGTGGCTTTAAACGTATGCTAAAAACACTTGATCCCAGTCAGATACAGTTTACCCAGTCGGCATTACTTTTCGAGACAGGAACTCCCGCGACTGTACACTACAGAGAGAGCGCGGCTTGCTGCTGAATTGGAAAAGGTTACTTACAACAGAGGTCCTGCAAAGATGAGCTTGAGTTGTTTTATTTTTGAATGAAAAGAAGGCAATGTGTATTATTTTACAGTTAAATTATTATTTATGTTATCAGGGATTTTGTTTATATCCCAAATGTTACAGGAGCACTTTGTTCCTATGCACTGCCTGTTTTTTAGTTTTATTTTTGAATGAAAAGGAAATATGTATTTTTTTATTGTTTTATAATATGTATACAAGGATTTCTGAAAGAAAATTTGCAGAAGCACCTCTGAGCTTCAATAAAAAACGACTTTGACATTTGTATTATTTTTTTTTTTTGCAGTAGGGTTTTTTTGGGGGGGTGGGGGGGTGGTTATACATCCTGTAAAGATATCGAGATATATATCGTATATCGAGATATAGCAAAATATATCGAGATGTATTTTTTGCTTCATATCGCCCAGCCCTAGTCTCAACTCCACTGATGTAGAACCCAACCAACAAAGCGTGGAGACTCAGCATGTGATCAAAAGTTTTATTCGATGACTGGAAGTTACAAAAAGATGTGAAATGAACGGAAGGATGGCAATAAAATGACCAAAGAGCTATGGAGTCAAACTGTTTACCTGATGCGCGTCAAGCATGTTTCTACTGGACTTCCAAAATGATTATTTCTGTCTGAGATGTTGGTTTAGAATTATATTTCAATTTGTTGTTTGTCATTTACAGTCAAACCAGAAGCAGGTTCAGCAGATTGTTGGTCCAAAAGATAGAAAATATGAGCCTTTCTGTTTTGCAGATGGTAAGTACCCTCAAGATGTTGTCTATTTTAGAATCCTCGTCGGATCGGTTTTACTGGATAATAAAATATTTGGTTCTTCTACAGATCTAGGCTCGAACAACAGTGGCTACTATGAGCTTCAAGCAGTTCTGACGCATCAGGGTCGATCCAGTTCCTCCGGTCATTATGTGGGCTGGGTCAAGAGGAAAGAAGGTCTAGTATCATCTACTCTGTCTACTGTTGACCTCCTTAGTTTTTACATTAAAGGTTCCAAAAATCAACATGTTAAAAAATATCGGCGGGTTTCCCTCTGATATATGAAGATTAGGTTCTCAATATCAGTAGAGGACACTGCTGGATATTTGTCCCACAGTGGGAAGAACAGGATAAAACTAATAACATGTAAAAAGAAATGGTTGCACACATCTCTGTGTTACAGGTGTTCCACAAGGCTCCACGCAATAGCCATAGAATGACTGAAAAAATATATTACATGTTAAAAAAAATCATAAGAATTCTCAGAATTTGCTTTATATGTTGTTGATATTGGTTTTCTTGCATTTTGGATTTCTAAGTCTAGTACACCAGTTTTTGGGAGGTGTCTTCTATTCCTTTTTGCAGCAGTACCGCTCAAGCTCCATCATGTTGGATGGCAACATTTGTTCACAGCCATTTTCAGATCTACAAGTAGCTGTGTGCATAGGTCCATTGTCCTACCGAAATGTGGTCCTAGGTATTAGTTCCTAGCATTAGTTCCCAAATGCTCTTTTTCATTCAAAATGCCTCTGCACTTTGCTATGTTCTTTGTCCCTCCATCTTGAATGTGTTCCCAGGCCCTGACCCTGAAAAAACACCCACATAGCATGATACTGCTACCAGCCTTGCAAAAAAAATGCTCTCTTTGAAGAAGCAAAAAATCTAATTAAACTCTTCCTAGATCAAGCAAAAAAAAAATGCTGACAACAAAAGCGGATGGATCTTAAAAACAGAAAAACACTCTCAGAACAAAGGTTTTCAAGCTTATTAGAAAGTAAACTGCATTGAAACAAGATTATTTGATTGTTGCCTTAAAATTTGATAAATTCTCTTAAAACTAAACGTTCTGTGCTTTAAAACAGATTTATATCCCTAAATCAAGTAAATAACAATACAATTGGTCTTACATTTAGAATTATTACAGTTTTAGGGAAAACAGCCTTTATTATATACTTTAGTGACAGAGTATGTGGTCTTAAAACAAGAAACTCTTTCATCATTCATTAGATAGGACCGTATAGACAGACTGGGGACAAGTATCATTGCTGGGTATTTAACCACTTTGAATCAGTCTCACTTCATCAGTCACGCACTAAAGTTTTAAACTTTAGAGTTTATACAAATTATTAAATTGTAGGAAAAACGGCAATAACTTTAGAAAGTTGATCACACACTTAAAGCCAGATATTATGGCTGGAAATTAAAGTGATTTTTATAAGTGCTAAATAATCTTGTTTATAATAAAGCTACTTTTTTAAGGGAAACTATTTTAAAACAAGGGCTTTTGAGCTTAAAACTTGATTAAAAAAAGTCTTTAAACAAGAAAAACCTGCTTAAAATCTGACTGTTTTGTAGGCACTCTACTGGCGCCTCTTACAGTGGCCTTTCTGCTTCTTAGCTTTCCCCTCACCTGATTTAAAACACAGCGTCTGAGTTCTCAATTTCTCTGCATCATGCCATGTTCATACTGATGAGGCCGAGTCATGGTCAGTGCACTTTTTGCATAATATACGAGTAATGACTAGTGTAATATTTGTTGTTAAAGGTTACGGAGATGGATTGGACAGTTTCCAATGATGGCTGACGGTTCGAACTACCAATCATCGCAGCTTGCGTCACTTAAAGGAGGAGTTTCGTACAAATTAATTCTTAAAATGATTCATTACAGAGACCATACGCATCAACATTCCACATGGACACTCCAACGTCCCTGAAAGGCTGTAATGACTCTGCCAAACCAACAGGTGGCAGTGTTTAATGCAATTTTAAAAATGATAAAAACTGTGTAAGGAAAAACACAAGCGTCTGTTTGGTGATCAAATGGTAAACATGCACGTGTTATAGCCGAATAAATAGTACCATAGTCTTCGTGATGAAGCATGACCACAATGACAAACTCCACCTCCCGGACACAAACTACTCTGGTAAACACACTGTAAACACAGACACAGAGTGCGGAGCATTTCAAATCTGATTCACCTTGGCCAGCGTTTTCAAAAATACACGGTTATATGAACACTGTATTTTCTGCTGTTACATGTGGATGGACAGCATAACTGGGCAGAAAAATATCCCGAGGTGTGTGTGGACAGGGCCCCTTTTAAAATCTGGTAAAAATAAACATGTATTCAATACAATAAAAGTGTTTTTTTTTGTTGTTTTGTTTTTTTTTTTATCTTGGATGCAGTTCAACATGTTTGAGACTTCAAAAACCAAATATTTAACTTAAGATAGGGCCTCTTTAATCATGTTTTTATAATGATTAAAATGATCAGAATAATAAGAATTAGGTCCTATTTTCTCAAAAGAAGCTATTGATATGATATTGAAGCTATTGATATGTGATATTCACACCAGGGTTCAATCTTTTGTCCCATCAGACATGCCATTTTGTTTAGGGTTTTTTTTCCTTGTGGTGCATATGCCTGACTGGTGGACTGCTGCAGATATTACCCTTCTGGAAGGCTCTTTTCTTTTTACAGGTGATCATTGGATTCCTGTTCTTTTTTTTTCCTCTCAAAGTAGTACTTTTTTCTTTCTAAAGCATGTCAAATCCACTGAAATTACCACAGACGAACTTCCATTAAGCTAAAGTGATCTGGGAGAGACCTTGTTGAAGCAGTGTAACTACCTTGGGTCTTGTTGCAGGAGAAGTACAAAGAAATGTAATGTTTCCTTGTCTGATCCCCTTGAGTGACCAATTTCTGTCTCTGAACAGATGAGTGGATGAAGTTTGACGATGATAAGGTGAGCGTGGTTTCTCCAGAGGACATCCTGAAGCTCTCAGGTGGTGGAGACTGGCACATAGCCTACGTTCTTCTATACGGTCCTCGACGCCTGGAGGTCCTCCAGTAACATCCCATCATGCATTTCTCTTGTCATAAATGTACAAATAAACCTTGGTGTCTTTAAAAACATGACCTTACGATTCTCTGAAGTCCCCATGCATTCACACAGCGGGCGGGTCAGAGATGGTTTACCCAAAAACTGAAATTCTATTTTGCTCCCTTGACGACTTCTGAAGTTTTGTTTGGAGGGGTGGTGGTGTTTTTCTGTTTTTGATCCCTTTAAGGGTGATTTAGCTCCCTTTTGATGAATGATTGGGCAGGAGAGACCTGAGCAGTTTTTTTTTTAAATGGTTTTCTATGCATTTTGAAGGTCAGACGATACAAGAAAAGCAGTGACAAAGCTGTTTTTGAACAAAATCATCTTAACCTAAGCGATAGTTGGCCCTTATAAATGGAACTTGGTTATTAGTTGTTCATCTTTGTGCTCGTCACAAACACACAACAGCCTTTCGCTCATTAACAGATCATTTAAACAAACTAAAATTGACGGCAGTTGTATTGTAGCTTATAAACTATTGGTGAAATCTGAAATACGTTAAGTTTAGTCGACCATTGTGTCTGTTTTTCATTTTTAAACGATTAGCTCCGGTGCTGGAGTGAAACTCGATAGCTTTTGCCTTTCAACTGTTGTAGTAGAGTCATGTTCTGAGGATGAGCGAACATGGGATTCTTAGGGCATTTGTTTAAAAACGGTTCCATGAAAGGTTTGTGTCGGAGCACTTTGATGGGATTTGTTGATCAGTTCCTGCTTCAGTCTTCTCGTTGCCATGCCAAAATAAATCCACTGTAAACGCTTCTGTCCTGAATGGTTCAATCGCAGTCAGGAAAGTGATTAAACGTCTGTAAGTTATTGATTGCTTTTCATAAACTGTGTAAACAAATAAAAGCAGCCACTGACACTTGTGTGTGATCATAATTACTTCCTGTGGGTTTTGCAGTGTGCACTGGGTGCCAAAGGTTTACTTCGACAGCCATAATTAAAACGGTGATAGTGTGTTTGTAGCAAAAAGAGAAAAACTACTTTTTTTAGAAACAATTGTAAGAGGAGTTGTACCATTTTAGAAAAAAGTTTGCCATTCGTCTTCTTGTAACGGGACTTTTAGAAGAGCAATAAATTAAATACACAGAAACTAAACGAAGCCATAATTGTTAAGCTTGAGAAAATGGGTTGCATCCATCAACATAACCAGCTGAGTTTATTATTTTAAATAAATGAAAGCTGCAAGCAGCAATCAAAGGGTTCAAGCACGGCTGGTACTATGAAGCTGGATTGACTGGGTAGCCACCTAAGTTTAGAATGAGTTTGCACCAATCCTGGGTTTTGGGTACCATGAAAGGATCTAGGATTTAATCAATATTTGTAACCTTGGTTACTTAAGCCACACTGCTAAACTGCTCCGGAGCATTTGTCCAATCAGTGGTTGTAAAAGGAATTTTTAAGTAACAACACACCAACTTTGGTAACTGGCTTCAGGGGCGGTTTTAGGCACAGGCGAACGGGGCAGCATTTTTTTATGTCGCGTGGGGTGCGGCACAAACACTTAGTATGTCACAAATGTAGCCTCTGTGTAGATGCAGATCCCAATGCTTATGATTACTTTTTTATCATTATTTGATTTAATAAGATGCATAATGAGTGACATGTATAAGTTGTCTGTATTCAATATTTTTAATCAAATTTGGACACACAGATAAATCAATATATTCCATTATGTTTGTTTGAAAACATTTTTTATGAACTTTTACATTCGTTTGCTAATTAGATTTTTGAGTGGCATAAGGGAAGTCCAATAGTGCTGGGAAACGAGAAGAATGAGACACATTGAAAATACTGTTCCTGATTTAATCATGTCATTATTCATCTGATCCAATAAACCGCTTTAAAATGTCATATGTATCATGTATCCATTCTAATTAGGCTATCAACAACTCAAGCCAAGAAAAGTCCCTTGCATTCGGTGCAGGGTGGTATTCTCTGGAAATGTAGAACATTCTTACTATAAACCTACAATAAAATCAACAAGTACAATGTGGCCCTTAGCTGCAGACGATCCCTAACATGCATTAAATAATGACTTTTAACTTATACCATTATTTATAACTTATTCAAGTGACAATTCAGTTGCATTGAAACAATTGTATGCTTGTTGTTCTAATATAAATCCTTTTGATTTTTGTGATCTTATGAAAACCCACATAACTACATTAATGAAGGATCAAACTGTCCAAGTGAATAAAGAAAAATAGCATTTTTGCAATTTGTTTAGCGAAAAAAAAAACCCTCACAGACTGAAGACGATGCATATTGATCATCATCTTTTATCATCAGGCTCCAGAAACAGATCACAGATAAACTATTAGCTGTGTCCATTTCACATCTTGAAATTTATTTTAGCGTGAGAAATCCGAGGTGTGGCGTGAGAGATCACTCAAATGCGAGAGTCATACGTTCAATGTGTGAGTTGGCAGCTCTGCAGTTTTCACTCGTGAGTATGGATGCGGAATTGTGGGAAATGATTTTTTTTTTTTTTCGTTTTCATTTTTTTGATCTTTTGAGCTCTCGCGGGCCACATTAGATTACATGGCGGGCCACATCTAGCCCGCGGGCCTTGAGTTTGACACATGTGACTTATACTTTGATTTGTTTGGTGGATGTTAATTTTTAACTGGAGACTTTTCTTACTTGAGCTACATCATTCAGAAAACAGACAGAATGAGGAGCAGAGATGTTACTATATATGGCCGAAGATAAACGCAGAGCCAGGGATTTATTATGCTTAGAATAAGAAAAGGATAAAGCTAATGCACTAGCAAAAGCTAAAAAACATTGCACTGAAAGGAAATGTTTAAAGTATTTGCATAGTGTAGGAATAAAACAAATAGTGCGTATTATTCTTCATATATTTAGGCACGAATATTTAGTCACAAAGATCTTCATTAAAGTCATCTGAATACCCAAAACACTTTCTGGGTTCTGTATTAGTTAGAAAAAAATCCATTTGCAGTTAATTTTTCTAAAAGATTCAATCATAAGCATAATGGGTGACATGTTCAATTGTGATTCATCCAAGAAAACACTAATACATTGTGCTCATAAGTTTACCTACCCTGGAAAATTTTCAGATTTCTTTCAGATTTTTCAGAAAATATGAATGATAACACAAAAACATGTTGACATTACTGACAGCCTGAAAGCGCTTGAGGTAGTTGTTGCTGAAGTTCTTTATCTTCTCTGTTAGTAAAGCAGCCCATTCTTCTTGGCAAAACTTTCTGCAAAAGCAAAGTTTGAGTTCTCCTTAGAGTGATCAATGATAGTGAGGTCAGAAGACTGAGATGCCCACTCCAGGACCCTCATTTTGTTCTGGTGGAACCAATGATAAGTGTGTTTTTATGTCAGAGTTAAAAATTTCAGAAAAAGTGCCAAGAAATTTTGGCAGATGTGTTTTGTGTATGTGTTTTGGTAAAAAAACAACTTTTTAAACCTTTTTATCTTTTAACAAATCGAAAGGAATTATTTAAAATAAACCACTACATCTGTAGATTCAAATAATTATCAAATCAAATGAACACTATTTTAACATATATCCTCATAATAGAAGCAAACAAGATTAATTTGAATTATATTCATCACTTCCTTCTAAACTGGTGCCAAATATCGAAAGTTTGTTATTTTGTATATAATGACTTACTTGAATACGTAGACGAAACGCTTTTGGAGGTCAGAGGCTTCTCTTTGGGAACACAGGTGGTCATTTCTGTTCTCAGAAATCAACCGGAAAATTGGATTCACTTTTTTTTTTCTATTACAAACCAAAACAAAGTTTATATTTTTTATTTAATGTCAAACATCTTTAAACGCAACACAGCTCTAGACTCACTGACCCCTAATATATTGGAGAATATTTTGGCAAGTTATTTCAAATTGATTGTAAAGTGTAAGTATTGATTTTTTTTTCTTCAGCTGCATGCAGCTTTGTCACAGATTAACTAATAACTTACAAAGCGGAATCTGGGGGATTAGAAAATCAGATAGACATGCTTTGTTTAATGCTGTTAAAAACAGAATTGACTTGGTGGAATTAGACCTAAAATAACCTGTAAAACAAACATCAGAGACTAAAGGACATAGACGTTACATGCTGCATAATGTTATGATAATTAAAATTTACCTTCTTAATTGAAAATGAACACTGGAGACCGTTTGAGAGAGAACACAGCAAATGCAGCTATTTATTACAAAGATTATCAGTCTCAACGCATTTCCTACACACGTGACTCTAACGTGGAAGAAGAACGTGGTTTAGCGCATATTAAGAGACTATTAAAAATAAAACGAACGCTAGAAGAGAAAAGAAGGAAAAAGAATATATAGAAATAGAAAAGAAGAGAAAGAGAGAGAAAGACACGCGTGTGCTTTTCTAACCCGACTTCTCAAGGGCGGGACTAAAGTATGACGTATGCTCTAAAAAGTTTCTCAAATTACGTTTCTCAATATAACCACTAGATGGAGACATTACAGTAAAAATTCCCATCACAATAATTAAAGTCAATGGCATTAATAGGATTTGGGAGTTTTGAAAGCGTTAATTCATAAATTAAATCACTTCTCTGCATGGTTTCCCTGGATTAATCTTCCCAAGTGGAATCTTAATTCAGTCATCCCTCTGCCTTTCAGATGTATGAACACTATACACAGGAGCTGGGGGCCTATGCTAAAGAAGAGGCGGCTCCACTGCAAGAGGAGGGAGGTCTGCGGGGGACAGCCAGTGTCCGTGGACAGGCTCCAGTTTTTTTTTACAGTTTTCCTATTACGCGAGCGGCTTTTTAGTGTTACCCTTTTTTTGCGTCTTTTTTTGTGGTTGTTGACGACAGCATTTGTTGTGACAACGGCATTCGTCGAGAACGAAATTCGATGATCGATAATTTGTTGAAACCCTACGCAAAATACAAAAAAAACGAGAACGCGGGAAATACAACGTTTTACACAAACATAACATTCAGAACAATACTGTTTTATGACAAAACAGCCTAAAACAAACAAAGCGAGAAGCAATTTGAGCTATGTTGGTACAGCGAAAACTAGTTTTTACGATAAAAACCTAAATGCTAGTAATAAAATGCTGTGTTAATCAAGTATCATGAGCTCTACATTAAAAACGTATATTTGGAGCTTTCGTTATAGTTAATTTTTCTTCTTTTTTTACTGGGTAGAAATAAACGGAAATATTAACGAAAATATATGTTTATCTTTATATAAAATAGCCTCTTTCTTTTACAGAAGTAACCTATATTTGATGTACGAATAGCTGGATTAAATCATCAGTTTCCTTGAGGAAGTGATGCTTTCTTACCTCCTTGAGGGAATGGCACCAGAGGAGGTGGTGTGTACCCTGGGATGCCAGTGCTCATGGGATGCCAGTCGCGCCAAAACATTGCCAAAACTATCAGAAAACCTCCAAAAAACACACTTCACCATCAACCACCAACAACACAATGAGTGGTCAGGATGTGCAGAATGTATGATGATGTTGTGCGGAACTCAAGGTTTGCAAGTGAGCTTGTTTACATTTTAAAAAGAACAAAAGAACTGAACAAAACACACTGCTTAATAGTTAAAGGACATTTAAATGATTAAGACTGCAATTTCCAACACTTTGCATTAATAAATATTTATTTGTTTAATTAATTAAGATAGTTTGAAATAAAACTGACACTGTTTTCTTAATTGGCAAAGCTTTTTTTGTTATTAATCCAACTTTTACATTACAGTTAAAGCATTGAAATATTTTACAAATATTAAAATATTTTTCATTCGAGTGAGCTATTTTAAGTTCCAGGATGCTTTTTTAACAGATGGAAAACCAATCTTTAATTCATGTGCCTGAGATTATGCATGAGCAAAGCTAAATTAAACTTTAATTTAAAACCAGTATTAAACCCCTCTAAGGTCAGCAAATATAAATCTTTGCAGAAGAACATTTGTACAAAAATCATGTTTACATTTTTTTGTAATTAGTCGGGTTGGCCAAACTTTTTGATGTGTATAAACAAAAAAATAAATATATTTTTATTTTTAAAAATGTGTATACAAAATTTTATCAAAATATTTGAGAATAAAAGTAAGTTGTGTTTGTATATATATATATATATATATATATATATATATATATATATATATATATATATATATGGGTGTAGTTTTCGCAGAAAGCCAGCGATTGACACATGGTTTAGGATCAAACTGTTCAAGTGATGGGCCTTCAGTGCTGATCAAATCTTCCAGAATCTTGACACATGGAGTGAATCGCGGACTTTAGCCTTTAGCTTTGATCCTGTTCTGAGCTGAAAAGCCACGTTCACACTGAGCAGCCGAAATTGTTTGGACAAGCATTTTTTCAACTAGATGCGAAACATCCTTGAGATCTGTGCAGTGGGGCTCTTTTGTTAGGACTTCCCACAAGCTGCGATAGGATTTATCTAAAATGGTTCTTTTACAAGGGTTTTCAGCAATCTCCATTCTGCCTGTACAGCACTGATGTCACATCCTTTTTTCAGCAAGACGTCTTGATACCATTTCAGCCGTGTGTTGATTTCATTTTCTCCAAGAGTGTCGATGTCGTCTGGCCAAGGATCATGACAAAGATTGAGAAACACATGATGATCTCCGTCCCTTTTTTGTGCTGTGTGTTGTCTCTCAAACCTCCTTTCACATTCCTTAACCGAAATGTCTAGTTTCAACAGTTCTTCACTGAAACCTGGGAGATCACAGCCTTTCAGTGGTATGTTTTGAAAGGAAATGTCCACGTCGTCAGATGAGGTAGCTTTCTGTCTTCTGATAGCTTTTTCTCTTGGAGCTTTGTCCTGCTGCACCACATTCTCATGCTGAGAAACTGATGTTCAGTTTGTGAGACCAGGAAATTCCTCCAACTTTTCATTTTTAACTGGTTTGTCCTTCATTCCCTTGACTGTACAAACACAAGAATCGGTAGATAGCAGACTTCCTGTCAATTTTAAAAATGCAATCAATATGACTTGTATTTAAGTCCCAATACCCTACACGTGTGCCGAATTTCATTAACCAGTCCCGATTTGTGTGTATGTGTGTTTGTGAGAAATTTAGTGACTTTTGGGCGTGTTTAGGCCCTTAAAAATGCACCGAAAGCTGCAAAACAATAAAGCTCTGAGCAACTACAAAAGTTCTATGCACCTTCGGTGCTCGTGTCCTAAATATTGTAACCAAACAAAACCATTGAATTCAATCCATTTATTTATAAAAGCAAGGACAACAATAAAACAAAACAAAACTCAACACATTTTCACTGAAACTGGTAGCCAAAAATAAAAATGCATTCAATTTCACTGTTTTTTTTCATTCACTTTAGTTTTTCATTCATGAGATTTCATTGATTTTAGCTTCTTTAGCAATCTATCACTTTTATTTTAAAGCTACATAAAAATGAATAATAGTCAGTCATAACAATTCTTATCCAGATTCCTCTTTCTGATCCAATACATATTTCTTCACCCATCAAAGAAAGTGTTGTGACGAAACCAGTGTGAGAAACTCATGACGGAATCTTTATTCCCGGTATAGTTATCCTTTTAAAAGCAATCGATAACGGTGATGTTATGAGTCACTGATCGTATCAGAATAACTGGCAAATCCAGCAGCAGTAAGCGCTGCGACCAGGCTCTCTGGTGTGGCTTGAGGGCCTTCACGGTCTTGCCAAGCCACCAGCAGCATTTTTGCCTGAAGATTTGGGTCATCACCATCAGCCTGGATGGACCGGATCTCCTTCTGAGTCATGTCCAGATGATCTGCCAGTGTCCTCCATTGAGCCCCGAGCTTCGCCGCCAGCTCGTCCATCTGACTGTTGCTCACGGTCTTACTCGGGATGCTCGGGCCTGGACAAATACAAAGAGATCAGAAGTCTAAACAACAAGTGATGTCACAAAGTGGCAAAGGATTATGGCATTTTAATAACTTTAATCAAGTTTTACAAAATGAGGAAAACAATTCTGAAAAGATGAGGTGGTATGAAAAGAAACTCACTGTCTTCGCTCTCTTTCAGCAGGTTATCTCCATTTTCATCATCATCCTCCTCTCCAGTTTTGATCTCCTCTGAAGGAAGGTCTTTCTGTAAAAAATAGAAACCAGCTGAATAAACAAAGATAAATGAACTGGTAATGATAGCAAACCTCTACAGCATCAATATCCATAAGGTTGAAACACACGTAATCCTTATTTAGTTAATGCTGTCCTAAGTTGAGAAGATGGACTCACAGGAAGCTCTTTTGCCAGCTTGATGACCATGTTCTCCAGATATTCAGCCAGGCTCTTGTAGAGCTGGTTTGTGGGCTGGAAGAAGTGAGGGCTTCTTCTGGACAGCAGGCGTAAGGCTCGCCAGCCATAGTTTGAGTTGTGCACCACTCTGTGGGTCACAAGACAAAAAAAATCATTTCACAATCAAGCTAAAAACTCAACTAGTGAACATATTTTGATGCCTAAAGATTTTCCTTTCATTTAAAAAAAAAAAATCTTTTGAGACACTCTTAAAGGGGACTTCAGATGAAAACCACTCATTTTGAAAAGTTCATTATCTGGTTTTTGAAGACACCAACAGCAGGTTGAAATGCAACTAAGGTAAAAAAACACAATCTTTTAATACGCTTTTATTTTTACTGGATTTTTTACTGGATTAACCCAGTCATCATGTGTTTTTTCCTTAAGTCTCAAGGCCTCTACACACCCATCCGAAGATTCGTGCGAGGCCTCCACCAGTCTTTTAGCATGTGATCAGCCTTGGCTTCGAAAGTCTGTGTGGTGTCCTCGGGTCTAACTAAACCACAAAGGATTTTTTTATAGCCATTACTACTTTAACAATGAACAATCATTAAACGTTTTGCTGTATTACTTGTCTTGTTGTATAAGCCCTCAAACAGTTAATTACACATAATTTTAGTTGCTTTTCAGTCTCCATTTGTCAGTCGAGTTTTAATGACCGCTGTATTTTTCTGACATTAATGTGCAATTAAAATCCCTAACTTTGATCATAATAATCAGGGTGCTTTACATATGATTTCTGGTTAAGGTCACGGACCTAGAACTGATTTATGTGCCTCACAGAGCAACAGTGTCAGTTTCAAAAAGGTTATTAGTTTTGATTTTTTTTATTTGTTTTAAACAAACTTTACAAGAGTTATGACATGTAATTTAAAATTAATAAAATTAAAATATGTGAAATAGCACGATTTTCTTTCAGTTTCATCTTACAGGCCCCAAATCGACGCCATCTAGTGGTGAAAAAATGGATAACCCTTGGAAATACGAGACCTGTGATATGGCTTGTGTAATTAAAGGTTCTGGCACAAAAAAAAGCATGAAGGTACAAAAGTGCCTTTTTAAATACAATTGTCACATTGTTTTGACATTTTGCTTTCTGGGGGATTTATTATTTTTTTATTTTGTGAACACTTTTTAAAATTGTTCCAGTTTAAAAAAAAAATAAATAAAAATTTTACATGTATTGTACTTTATTGTGGAATAATTGTAATGAAAAATATTTGTAACAAAAGGAAGCTGCAGTTAGACTTAAAAAAAGGACATCAAGCAATGCCACAAACAACACTTTTAAAGGTATATTTTAGAGCTAATTGTAAAGTAGTAAAAAATGCTCAAATAGGCCCCAGACTGAAAATGTTTCAGAATGTCTTCGGTACGAAGCCGCAGTGTTTCCATAGTTACCAGCATTGTGGAGTACTACACTGTGCTTCCACAGACGATTATGGCGGGTTTATATAAGGACCCCAAAATAGCTCCTATTAAGAAACGTCAATCCTCTCAAGTCACATCTGAGGTTTCACAAAGCACAGAATCTTCACAAAACAGATAATTAACCACAAGGAGACGGACTCTGAGAACACCAAAAGGTGCACCTTATGATCCGATGCTCCTCTTGGCATTGAGAATTATAATCCAATGCACCTGAAAAATGCACACGGTACAAACTTTTCTGCCACAAGAAGATGGGCAGATAATCAAAAAATGGACTGTACTTGTATTGATCCTCCACCATGTTTACTGGATCGGCCTGTTCAATGGCTTCCTCAAAAAACTCCTCCAGCGATGGCATGAATTCCCTGGAACAGAGACACAGGTTTATTTTACCATTTTTAAAAGGTATACAATGTTCATGGACCAACTCCCAAGAGATTTTAGTGAAGACTCACCTGTTCTCAGACTTGCAGGCCTCCATGTTGTCATGATTCAGATTCCAGAGCCTTGTCAGCTCCTCACTGACCACAGAAAAGAACACGTAACAAATGATTAAAGAACAGATTTGTACATTACAAGCTTTCGCAATATAAAAACTGACTTTCAGGAGTCGGTCAGGTAACAGGTCACTTCTTTTGTTATTGTAAAAACAAATTCATTATAAGTAATTAAAAAAAAATTCTATGAGAGATAAGATGAAATCACTGTCAAGGTTCCCAGATCAGCACAGAACTACATGGGAAGAGCAGGTCAGTGATAAAGATGGCAAGATGCACTCAAAATACAAACTGAAATTCTGCTGCGCAGGCCCACCTCACTGAACAACTGAATGGTTCAGAGGAGAACTTGGTGAAAACCAAAAAAAAAACAAGCAGTTTGGGTTCAATTCGACTTCTCAATGCTGTCGATCAACCAAAAAACATGGAGGTGGTCACTGAATGCTTTGGAGATGTTTATCAACAATGTAAGGTAAACACTTCTTTCTCTAACTGTACAGTGCTATGGTGTAAACCAAAAAAAAAGTTGGGCTCGTAGGCTTACATACCTTATTTTAACGATAAATCAAAAACATTTTTCCCCACTCATAGTTAGTTGTTGGAGTAGTTGTCCAGTAATGTCCAATGAGCATCTTCCAAGCAGATTAGTGTAAACTTTCCTCCAGTATCCTTCGATAACATGCTGCATTCTTCTTCCTATCAATTTTCACCAAGTTCTCTCTTCCTTTGGAGCTCACAAAACATTAGTGACCCACCTCTGTGCTTCACAGTGGGAACGGTGTTCCGTTCATCATTGGCCTTGTTGACTGCTCTCCATATGTAGTGTTTGTTGGCAAAAAGTTCCATTTTGGTCTCATCGCTCCAAATAACTTTGTTCCAGACGTTTGAGGTTTGTCTCTTGAGCTGTTTGGTAAACGTTCTACTTTTTACGGCATTTCCGCAGTAAGGTCTTTCTTCTGGCAACTCGACTATGCAACCCATTTTTCTTCAAGTGTCTGCATTTTGTGCTCCTTGAAACAGCCACACAACATTTTTTCAGCTGTAAATTAGTAATTTGTGTTTTTTTTTTCTGGCAGATATATTTGTTGGTCTGTTTTGTATCGCACAGCTTTCCCTGTGGACCCTTTGACAGTTTTTTTGCTTTCCCTTCTTTCATTATTCAGAAATGTCAGCACATCACTGGATGAAAGAGGCAAGGACCGTGAGAACGTTTACCTTTACCAGCCCCTCAAACCTTTCTGTTGTCATTATGATTTACAAACGAGTAAACACAGTTATTTGACGATAAATGGCTTCACCAAACAACTAACGATGAGTGTAAAAAATGCTTTATCTAAGAAATCAGTAACTTTGTTTTCAGAATTAGACAGTTAGACGTATGAACAGTTAAATGAGAAACAGTTAAATGGTTAGTCGCCTCATTTAAAGAGTGATGATCTTACGTTCCCATGAAGATCTTACGATCAGGACCCTTCCCCAGAAAGTCCTCAGGTGCTGGTCTCTTTCGGCTTGGCCGGGCCGGTTTAGTTTCGGCTGGTCTGAAAAAAACAAAAACAACGATTAAGTTCTACATCTCCACAAGAAACAGATGCTCATAAAATGAACAGCATTTAGTGGTTCAATCTTGAGAGGCAGAATACATTTAGTCGAAAAACTCTCAAATAAAGAAAAACAAACAAGCTAAAATCTTCTTTTTTGAGGGCACATGCATACTTAAATCACAGATTTAATTCTGAATAATCTAGACCCGCTTCTTCTTATCAAAAGACCTGTGACAACTCGCTTGTGTTTCTCTCTAAATCACTTTGGATAAATGCAGAAATGTTAGTTTGCAAATCAGTGAATCGAACAGAGAGGGCAACATCAGTATTTGCTTCCCTGAGGCCGAAAACTGCTTTAATGCATTCCTTCAGTGCACTGTAACTTGCTTTGGATGAAAGTAAATGAAGATGTTAGTGATTCGAAGGACCTCTGTCATATTATAAACGGCTGCCAACACAGGAACGCTAATACACGATGCCCCTGCAATCATTCTAGAAATACAACAGTTGCACTCCCATTAAGATCAACCATTGAAAGGGGAAAATGTTAACACGTTATCTGTTAAAATGGCTAATACGGTACATGAACAAGTTGGCACACAGTATCTATTGTATGGTAACAAGAGGGTGTAATGGTGCGATGTTGCGGTAATCCCTTTACTTTTCCTTCACAAAGCTAGGGCAACCCTCGTTTTTCCAGGAGTTCCAGTTTTCCTCAGTGTTCAAGATGTGCTAGTGGAAAGGAAAGGAGAACATTCATTTTTAAATAATAAAATACTATAAATTAATGCCACTATTTGCTATAAACTTGATGCAATGATCACGTTTACCTCCACCATAGATGCAAACTTGTCCCCTTCAGGAGGGATTTCCCTCAATAACTGCAATTGAAAAGAATTAGAACAAAATCAATTAAGCGTATTTCCATAATGGCATTTTGTGGTTGAAATATGTAAATGAAGAGAACTTTAACTGAGACTCAGAAACCCGTGAAACCAAACATAAACATAAACCCCCATCATTCATTGAGGGCAGGGAAAAGCTGCTAGGTTCAGGAAAAGAGCTACTTATGTTTTTGGTCACAACTTAAATATATGATTTCTTGGCCATTTTTAAGAAAATATGAATGATTAACCAAAAGAATGTTTCTAACTCAATGTTACTGTTTGGGTGAAGCCATTTATTTAAAAAAAAAACAGCTGTGTTTACTCTTTTTAAATGAAAATGACAACAGAAACTTTGCAAATTCCCCTGATCAAAAGTTTTTGGATATTTTGTATTCCCCCTTTAACATCAATGAAGCCTCTTGAGGTAGTTGTCGATGAGGTTCTTTATCTTCTCTGTTGGTAAAGCAGCCCATTCTTCTTGGCAAAACAGCCTCAAACTCGTGCAAAAGCATGTTTTCCCACTCATAGTCCATTTACATCTTTCATATATATTCAGAAAAATGGTCAAGTAATCCGGAAATTTTGGCAGGATGTTTAAACCTATGAGCACAACTCTGAATTATTTAAAAATAATTATTCTATGACTGTTGTATTTCATACTTCAAAATACTAGTGGTTGAACAAATGACATCTTTTTAAATACATGTACATGAATAAAACACGAAAGGATTAAGATTCTAGCCCTTTTAGTAAAATATATGTTTTCAAGTATTTAACAAGTTTGTAATTTAATGTAAGCAAACCATTTTATAATGCATTAATTTCATAATGGAGAACCATACCGACATCAGGGCAAAGGGCCACAGGCCGGATTAAGCCAAACGTTTCTCTGACCCTGTAAAAGGAGGACTATATGCCAGAGATCTTTGTTTAGATTAGATTACATGATCGCCAGGTTTTGATGACATTTTGATTTCTGATCAGATAAAAACCATTGAAATGGGTTCGGCTTTGTGGTACAGTGAAAGGTGTGTGACATATTTGCAGGGATCGAATCCCGAGCCCTTCGTAGATTCCCATCCCTCCCCCTCTCTCTATCCAACTCTCTTTGTGTCTATTTTTTTAAACAAATAAAACAAAAGTAAAAGGCAAGAAAAAGCCCAAAATAACCAGCAATTGTCATTTTACTTAATGATTTGTAGTAAATTATTATAGAGTTTTATTGATTTCCCCTGATGTTCTGCCTGTACCTTCCCAATGTATAGAAACCCTACTCTCTCTGCCCTCTAAAACAACTTAGCTTGTGGTGAGACAAACCTTGACCCAGGGAAGTTTCACACCTGAAGGTTTCTACACACTGATCGAGATTCGACCGCCGTTTGTGGTACAACAGAGGCAATGTCGAACCACAAATCCTCTCCACATTTGTGTTGTGGCGCTTGACTCTTCTACCTGCTCTTCTTCTTCTTTCCCGTTTCCGGTGTGAAGTCACAAATGTGGGATAAGCGCCACCGAGTGGCTCTTTTACGTCCTAGTAACGTCATCAAAAGAGCCAGCTTTCATTGGTCGTTCTCCTTGCGACAAACGTATCTGATATAGCAGAGTGAAACTTTTTTCCACTCATTCGGTCTGATGTGTGAGCTCTCGTCTGTGCCTATGGTTTTCGAATGAGGCGCGAACCTCACATTGAAAACTTTTTAAAACTGTATATTCACAAGGCGAACCTGATAGACAAGTTTGGTAGTCTCCTCAATCCACAAAGTCTGATCATCATTCAGGACAGAGCTGGAACTGCAAAGCAGAAGAAACCAGTAAAAACAACACTTTGTTACTATGATTTTTCTATAGGTTAACAACACTGCAGTACAACTACACTTTTTGCCTTATTCGGACGGAACTAGTTTTCCAAGTGACATTTGAATTGGAAATCTTCTCAGATGACATCTGTTGTGGCATGTGCGGATTCGGAGCGGACTTACAACCCCTGTGATTTTTACAGAGATAGATGTGTCTGCAATCTCCTGATTGGTGTTCAAGATCACATGATCAGATTGAGCGCGTGTTTCTTCTTCTTCTTTTTTTTTATGTTTAAATCATCAAAGGGTTCCAAAACACACAAGAAATATATTTTACACAAAACATTTCCCGCAACCTCAGGCATCTGCATTCGGAGATTAGTTTCTCAGACAAGTGCAGAGTTTGCTGAAGAAGTTGATCTTGTTTTTTTTATTTTTACAGGGGTCCTGAGAGGAAAAAAAAATTGTCCAGAGCCATAAGAGTATGTAGAGCTCTCTGGTTGGTGGTAACTGAAATGTGCAATCTGGGAAGAGAGAGAGAGGGGGGGGGGGATAAAATGTTGTAGCTCTCTTTTTGATCTATGCCTGTGTAAGAATTACATGAGTCCCATTATTGAGGCTTTATACAGGTCACTTGAATCTATGTTCTGGGTGAAGGGAGTGTTAATGTGTGTTTAAATCTTTCTTGACCAGCTCTTTTTAGTTCCCCTGTGTTTGGATTATGATGGAGATAATAAAGAAGGGAGACACCGGCACGGGGAGTCTCATTGTGAAGTCGCATACTGCTGCCGGAACTGTTAAGCACCAAGGTCATATGCTGACCCGGAATATTCCGCAAAATACTGAGGTATTCTCATTGAGGTTGGTGCCTAGGAATTTATTCACTGGCTTCCATGAGCCCAAAGTTTTCTTCCCTGAACATTATGAACCCTGATCTGACGGAGTTCATTTTATGTAGGTTTTGCCCTTGGCATCATTTTCTTTATGTTTATTAGGAAAAATATTTTGGTTTTTGGTATTTTTGTTCATTTATTGGGTTTGTTTATTTTTCAAGTATTCACAAAAAACACTGCAAGCCTCCCGCCTATAACCCTCCCTATAACCCTTCATCGAAGCTCATTCGCATTATGACAAGATTTCAACGGGATTTCGGACAGAAATGACCACCTGTGAACTAGTCCAGTCTGAATTCAATAAAACTATTGAAGTTCTATTAAAGTCACTATTGAATTTCTTCTCATTATTGTGAAGCTCTGCCCATGACCTAGTAGTTAAGGACATAATAATGAACTTTCTGTTTAAGCAGATTCTTGTGATGGCAAGATTGAACACAGCAACCAGACACGAGGTAGTTAAACTGCATCAACAAGGTCTCACCCAGACACATATTTCAAAGTGGACTGGGGTTTCAAGACTGTACCTCAGACTGTTCATATACCTGGCTGTAATTTCCTTCTCAGTTCTTACCTCTTGAACTTAACCTGACCCTTGAGGTACTGGAAGAGGATGAGATACTGAACGAGGATGTGTCGCCTGAAGTTGCTGTCACTCAACTGAAGGTCCATCAGCTGCAGAAAGACAAATGTGCTTACAATATGCTCTACATATTTACAAAGGACCATCGACCACTACATATATTTTTAACACAACTAAGTTTCCTGACATTTCCTGATCAAGTGTGCGTGTGTGTGTGTCATCAAAACCATCTAAGGATATCATTTATTAGGGCTTGAGCACCAAAGGTGTGTAGAACCCTCTCGTAATTGGTCAAAGTATCATTGTTTTGTGGCATTCGGGGCATTTTGTGACCCACTGGTGAAAAATTGAGTTTGATCAGAAAAGTGGATATTGAAAAATGACGCTATATCGCTACCTAAAGCATTTCAGGTTATGGTGCGGAACAATTGAATGAAACGTGCGCACACATGTGTAGGGTACCGAGACTTAACTATAAGTAATATGGATTGCGGTTCAAAATTGACTGGAAATTGGTTATTTTGGCTAACATTTACTTGTGGCATATTTTCACAAACTCCTCACAGAGATTGTATCTGTTCATCTCAAACCTCAATCAGTTTTATCTTAAGGCTTATTGGAGGTTAAATTATGACGCTTTTTTTTCCATGCAATTTCTGATGGCTACCAAATGTGCCTATTGTGTTAATAGTCAAAGTCTGAACACATCTAGAGTGTTATGTTGGTAAATAGTGCCACCAGGTGACCTGAGGTACAACAATACAACAAAAATACAACATTTAATATTGATTAAAGAAGGTAAAATAATACTTCTTTTTCTATACCAATTTTGACAAGAATAGTAGCCAAAACAATATCACAAAAATCATCACACCTTTTTTATAATGTGGTTTACATTATTAATTTTTTTTTACAATTCTTGCCTGAATACATCTCAAAAATAAGGATTGGTGGTTGTGCAATGAAATGGCCACTGAGAGGCAATATCTCCAAAGGTACGAAAGCCCTTTGATCACTGCTCGCAGCTTTCATTTTGATGTCTTTTTACAGCTATTACACTCACTAGGGGACGGCACGGTGGCACAGTGGGTAGCACTGTGGCCTTCCAGTTAGAAGGTTGTCCTGGAAGGAGTTTGCATGTTCTCCCTGTGCTTGTGTGGGTTTCCCCCCCTGAGTACTCTGGTTTCCACCACAATCCCCAAAAACATGCTTTAGGTTAATTGAATAATCTAAATTCCCCTTAGGTGTGAATGTGTGTAACCCCCGGCAGACCCCCGTGACCCCGAAAGGGAATAAGCGGGTTGGAAAATGAATGAATACTCAATGAAGGATGTGCTTTTTTTAAGTGAACCCTAACTTTAACATGCAAAATATGGTGAATGTTTGATAAGTAAAAGGTGGAAGAACTGACCTTCTCACTGGTCAGAAATTTGGCGAAGTACACATGCTCTGCAGCAGACATCCGCATCTCATCCAGCTTTCTCTTGGATGCTTGCATGTCGTCCAGTTTAAAGCTCTTGAACACTGCCAGTGCCTCATCTGAAAACTGATGGAGGAGAAACAGACAGACAGGTAATCTTCACTCAGAACTGTACCCTTTACTTTAAGGCCCTTTTGACTTGGCATTATACTTGACTATAGCACTATGAGGGAAAATAAAAATGGTCAATTGTAGGTCAAAATGTAGATTTACAGCAATAAACTAATTTTAACATTCCTGGATTTATAACATTTTGGAATCAAACACTTATTGAATTCATTACCTTGGTGAATGTCATCCAGGATAACTTGTCGTAGCATTGTACAGGGTTTCTGAAATAGTCCTGCAGCATCCAGAACTTTCTGTACAAGTTGTAGTCGATAGGAATGGTGCTAATAAAACATAAATATATCAAATATAACTTCATAAAGCCGAACTCTAGAAAGATCAGTAAGATTATAGATTAGGTGTCATTTAGTAGTGGACCTGCTAGTAACAGTATTATTGTTATTCATTAATTTTCTTTAGGTAAAGGAGTATAATAATCCATTGTCAGTTATCAGGAAACTTTGATGCATGCATTGTTTAAGACAAAGAATCTGGAGTGCTTACAAAAAAAAAAAAAAAAACACAATCATATCACCACAATTCTTACACCACAACAGCAACTTCCTATTAATGATCACCTCCACTTTACATGGTCCATGTTCTCACAAGGGTAAGTGAATATCTCCACAATATGGATCGCTTTAGTGTGTTCCAGATACTAAGTCTGTTTGTTAATGTAATGAGCTTTTTGTTTTCTATTCAATAAACATAGAACATAGAAATGAGGCAGGAAATGAAAGGAGATTCAAAAATGACCTCTGACCCTCGTACCCAAGTTGAGGCACTCAACCAGTAGACTACCAGTGAGCTGTTTTCTGAATGGAGTTTGCATGTTGACCGTGCTTACGTGTGATACCTGTGGCGTTTCAGTTTATAAAATGTCTGTCTATTGCATTTTTATTATAACTGATATTTAACCCTTAGAAGTCTCGACACACACCAATGCGTGTGCCACTCACACCAATGCGTGTGCCACTCACACCAATGCGTGTGCCACTCACATCGGCTGTTTTGAATAAAATAGGAATGGTGTAACCCAGGTTATTTTATAAAATAAAGTTTCAAAAAGATAATTAGTTGTGATTCTTGGTTTTAAACAAACATTTAAAGAAATATGACAAAATTTGCAGGTAATTCTAATTAAATGTGTGATTATCTTTCAGTTTCATTTTACAGACCCCAAATCGTGGCCATCAGTGCTGTCTAGTTGTGAAAAGAAGAGATAACCCTTGGAAGTACAAGACCTGTGATGTGGCTTGTGTTTTTCTAAAATCTGGCAAAAAAGCATAATGGAACAAAAAGTGCTTGGACACTGGCGGTTTTAGGCACGAGCGAACGGGGCAGCTGCCCTCAGTGGAATTTTTTTCACGTGGGGGGGCTGCACACGAACTTGTGTTAAAACCTCTTTTAAAGATAATTTATTAACGCAAATTGTAAAGTACAAAAAAAAAAATAAGCTGGATTTGTAAGGATTGATAAAAAAATTACAATAAAACAAATCTTCCATATAGATCATTCATTTTAATATCTGGTGCTTTTATCTATTAAAAAACAAAGTGCAAGTATAACATTACAGTAAGAAACAGGGAGGTAAAAATGTACTGCTCATGATCCGATAAAAATCATGAGGTTACGTATATAACAGGATAAACATCACAATTTAAACTTGAAAACTTTGAGAACATTAATTGCTACCACATTTAACCTCTAGGAGTCAGTCTGGAGCGACACCGAACTTTGTTTCCTGGTTTGCTCTGTGGTAAAACTACTTCTAATGCTGAAGTTTACTAAAGCTCTGGGATGATATCGCCCAGTCACTCAATGATGCTTATTTTTGTATTGAAATATTGCATCCCCAATCTAAGGTTTTCCTTACCATGGAGCAGGTGCTTCATCATCACCCATCTCTCCCTCCTCCACATCCATTCCTTCCTCCTTAACCTCTGTGTGCTATAGAAATACATATAGAAAAAAACAAATGCATGACCTCATTTCTGATGAAAACCTCGATGGTGTTGCCAACTTTCATGAAAATCGTTTGCTTTTGTAAAGGACAGAAACAAACCTGCTGTCCAAGCGTGCTCTCCTGCTCATTCTTGTTGAAGACTGTGATGTTTTCAAGGTTGAATTGACTCTGTAAGTTCAGTCCTGGCATACAACAAAACAACTTTTGTTAAATGATTACAAAAATAACTAACAATCATTTCAAGTGTAAGATAAACTCACCAGATTTTTCTGACAAAGGAAAGAGATGTGCTAAAAACAGCTGGATTCGGCCACAAAACACTGTATTCTGGGACTTGGAGAGCCTTCTGAGAAGATCTGAGGTGGTAGAAATCTTTTTAGAATCAATTTTATTCATAAAGCACTTTCAGTTCATTTACGGCGGTACACTAATAACTAAAAAAGAGCAAAGCGGTAAGGCCTCAAACTTTGACACATCTTAGTTAAAATGTCCGTACCTAAACTATCAAGCCTCGTGAGGGGTTTTAGGATACAGCTGAAGAGAAAAAACATTTCTTTATTTATTCTTTATTCTTGCAATTTTCTTTAATATGTCACAAGCATTGATTAACAGAAAGGCTATTTGATAAACATAATAGTTTATTCAGGACGCTTGTAGCTTTTGTAATACAAACCAAGAATTTCCAAATAAAGTGGTATGCCACACTGTGCGTCAATTTTCATTTTGCTTTCCAAATATTTGGTTGTCTGAAAAAGAAATTTCGTTCTCATGTGTCATAAAGGGCCGCGATTCTCAACAAGTGGGCCATGGCATCCGATCTGGTGGGCCGCGGAGGCAACTACACCATCTTCATAATGTCAAATTTAAATTAGTTCAGTCAGATGCATTGACTGTTAGTCTCCTGGAAAATGGAACGCTTTCTGAGGAGAGAAGCTAATGACCGGCACGTAACGCAACAAGCAAAAGCTCCTAAGTGTGTGTTACATTTATTAGTTAGGCGCGTTCTGAAGACACACTGAAGGTACAGCGTGTTGAATGTGGAGAAATGTTCTCAAATGAGGCGCCTGGATACATTTGACACCAAAACCCTGAGCTGCGTTGAGAAGCCAAAAGAATTTTTCACATGAAAATAGATAGACTTCACCAAAAGCCATAAAATCTGTATCCGGTCAATCAAGAGACACTGAAAGCTAGCTATCTGCTGTTTACACCGTTAATAATGAAATACAGTGGTACCCCGAGATACGAATGCTTCAAGTTCCGAAATGTTCGAGATATGAAAGGTCTCGCAGGAAATTTTTTGCTTCGAGATACGAACTTTTACAAGCTGTTCTGCTGTATTTTCTGCTTGACGTCATGACATCTCGTAGCACTACCGGGTCCAGGCGCTCCTATCTCCTAGTGCAAAAAGGGTCTGATGCACTTCAAAACAGCGAAACATTATGTATAGATTACTAATAATGTGCTATAACAAATTTTAGCCAAGATGTCATAAAAGAAATAACGTTTATAACGTGAAAGTGTAGCGCAAGCTAGAGAAACACAGTCACGCGTTCTCAGAAGCTCTCTCTCCATCTGTCTGCGCTTGTGCTTGAAACTGTGTTTGTTAGTAATTCGTGAAATATCTCGAGAAAGTTAACTTTCATATGTGGTGCCGTAATGTTTTCTGCATCCGTTCCACCACCTCCGACACATCGCTTCACTCAAAGTAAGGTTTCACATTGTGTAAATATTACGTCTTTTGCTTGTGTTTTATTATCAGTTATTACATTAACAATGTGTAGATTTAAGGATTGAAGAAACGATAATAGATTTTTGTCTGGTTTTCCATTTTTCATCTACTTTTACTGTTGTTTCTGAGAGCCTTTGCACAGATTAGAACCTGCTTCGAGATACGAAATGTTTGAGATACGAACTTCACCCTGGAACGGATTAATTTCGTATCTCGGAGTACCACTGTAAATATATAAATTAATCATTCATTTTTCCAAATCGTTTATTCCCTTTTTGGAGTCACGGGGGTCTGCCGGTGGCTATCTCCAGCACACATTGGGTGAGAGGCAGGGGTACACCCTGGACAGGTCGCCAGTCCATCGCAGGGCAACACATTCACACCTAAGGGGGAATTTAGATTATTTAATTAACTTAACCGCATGTTTTTGGGATTGTGGTGGAAACCGGAGTACTCAGAGGAAACCCACGCAAACACAGGGGGAACATGCAAACTCCTTCCAGGAAGGTCACCCACGAGCCTCGAACCGCAACCTTCTAACTGGAAGGCCACAAGGCTACCCACTTCACCACCGTTCCATTGTGCAAGAATTAATTAAACAAAATTAAGTTTTTAGAGCACAGATTAGAAAATAATAAACAAACAAGCTGTTTGAGATTTTTAAACTCACCATTGCACATTCTTAACAAGTAGTTTTTTCCAGCCGAGTAAAACGAGTTCTGTAAAATGAAAGAGAAGACATTACATAGCACCATGGAAAAAAATAAAAGTATGAATGATTAAAGGAATAAGGTTCATAAAATTATCTTTAGACGAGTAATGAAATTACTTCAATTGAAATTCAGTTCATCATTTACAGGCTCATTTTTAGGCAGACTGATGTGTAGTTTCAAGTAAATGCATTGGATTTCTATTATAAGTTATTTGTATTTGGCTGAAATCTGCAGCAGACCAGCATCAAGCATTAGCAGCCACTTCTAGACAAGGTCTGCAGTAGATTTTGAACACGCTGTCGACTTAAAGGGCCACGATGCACAGGATGTAAACATACGTTGACCATTATTTGAGACAAATGTATTGTCTGTAACATTTTGAATTGAATTGAATTAGCCTTTATTTGTCACATACAATGTTACATGTAGTGAAATTGGACCCCTCTGGCCACAGACATAGACAGGGTGGGAACAGGCCAGTGTTGAGAGGTAGCATTTACAGAGAGAAACAGAGAAAATGGATATACATTAGGTAAATTAGCTTAAAAAAAGAGCCTTTCCGCATTGTCCTTCAAAGAAAAGAGCACTGTGGAGCAGGTTAAAAAAAAGCCATTTGCAATCAAGCACATTGACAAATACAGGAAAGAACATCGCAGGATGAGGTAGGGGTCGGGGAAGTGGTGTAGTCGCTGTAGTCCGCAGCCGGCATTTTCCTGCAGCCATGAGGGCGCTGTACAATGACCCGTCAGATTACAGCGGTGGGGAAAAAAAAGCTGGCGGAGATAAGTGGATGCGGGGGAGGGTTCTGAGAGAGTCTCCTTATCGAGTTCCGCAAGGGGGATGTTTAGACTCCTCTTCGCGGCCTCCAAGGCCAGAGGAGATAAGGGAAGCCAGATGGTACAGAAGTTAATTTAGGTCAAAAGCTGTAAATTTCCAGATTTTTAGAGTCTTTCCCCGGTCTCCATATTATCCAACTTACGTTTCAATTCTGCCAGCCTTTCATTTACATTTAATTGTGGGTAAAACTGTTTAATTCCTATTTTTTGTTCGCGATTTCAAATTTTGTTTATTGAAAATATAAAATGTTTAATTTTTCATATGAGCCTGACCTGTATTATCCTATGAGAAGACAGGGCGCCTTAATTATTAATGATGGTTAACTCTTAACATGTCCTGTGAAGATTCAAGACCCCACAGTAGTTTGGAGTTCAGAATGGGTCGCAAGTGTTTGTTTCTGAAGGTGCTGAGGTGACGCATGGCTTTCCCCGTGAAGTCAGAGCTAAACTCTAGTTTCGAGCTAAATTGAAACTTTGGATTTGAAGCAAGAATTTTCCTCAAGAAAACTGGAGAATGGTGAACCTGGACATTGCAAATCAACACAGTTTGCAATGCGGTAACAATCCCACTTCAGTGCAGGTACGTGTGAGTTTTATCAGCTGTTAGGCACTTAACTTTGATATTTGTTATCAAAAGCCACACCCAGACCTCAAACCTATTCTGCGTAGCTGTACACACCAATGATCTCGGGCAGAAACAGACATCGCTCATGGCCTTGAGGAATCTACTTTATGGCCAATAAACATCCGACCTGAATAAATGGTGCAAAGTTTCATTTGCCAAGACGCCTCAATCAAAAAGCATGGGCGGGACATTACACATCGGACCGAATGAGTGCTGCCCTCGAAAAAGAGTTTCAGAGTGCCATATGGGATGCAATAAAAGCCTGCTCTTTTGATGATGTGAGTAGGATGTAAAAACTCTCAGAGGCGACTTTGTACGGTTTACAGGAAATAAATAGCGCCACAAATCCTCTTTTCTCAACAGTTTTGTCAAACAGCTCCCTGGGATCAGCCACCAACAATATAAACTGCTCAATATCGATTTTTTTTTCTGTTGTCTTCTTCCTGCTCTTCTTTCCCCGTGTGGAGCGGTGAGCATCTGTTGTACCGCTAATGCCATCTTCAGGCAGGGAGCGCCATTACATCAATATTTCCTTGACCCAGACGAAGAGCACGCTGCTGAGAAGCCATACAAAGATTCATGGGACTCTAAATTTGGATCGATGTGTAGAGGCCTTTTGAAATTCTTTAAATTGTGGCATAACCACAAAGTTGCAGCATTCTCAGATTACTAATTAGGTGCAAGAGTTCAGCTTCTGCTAGATTTACCCCAAATAAACATGTTGTGACTTTTTGTGAGAAATTTTGTCTTTCTTTTCTACTTAACATTTTCAACAGTTGCTTTTAAAATGCAAAGCATTACAAGATCCAATTTAAAAGGGCTAGATACATTAATACTTTAAATTCTAAACTTACAGACTTCCATGTAGACACATTTTCTTCCACAAAAGAGAAGATCTTGTCACACCGATCAAGAGGAAGACAGTCCAGTACATCTCCGAGCAAAAGGAAAGGAGTGGTGGCCGAGCAGATGCCTGACAGGAGGAAAAAAAATGATATAAAACAAACGAGAAACCACCAAAACAATTTATCTCACTCTTTCACACAACATGCTCAATTTGAGTTTAATTATTATGGAATAATTATGGATTTTTTATTAGGTTTTTGGGTTACTTTAAAGAATATAATAAACCTGGGATGGGGACTTCTGAAATGTGTATTTCCTGTTCAGTACTGTACTCTTGAATACAAAAGACTGATTAAATTCATCATCTCCATCTCATTCTGATACTTCCCACTATTTCTGCAACAACTCACCAGAGTAACCGATAATAACAAACAAATATCATTCATTTCAGTTATTACGGCCAATTTGAAAAGAGAACAGCCACAGTGTGTGCGTGAGAAACCCCCCAGAACAGACTTATTTGAACAAATATGAGCAATTTCTCAAAATATTTCCTTGCGGACAGAGTTCAGAGTGGCTTTTCAACCATCACGTGAACCTCGAGAACACCCCAACTGCTTGAGTTCTGCAGAAGAAAGAACTGCTTCTGTTTGGATTCAGCTGCACTTTCTAAATCTGACAGAAAACACTTCAGTTTGTGAACCAGATTTCTCTCTTTCTCTCTGAAGGTTATCAGTTCACACCGCCTTTTCTGTCAAATAAACGATTGTATATTGTTTGAGATGTTTAAATATCAGAAGATATAAAATATGAGAAAAATCTAATGTCAATGACCCTCTTAAAGCAAAGTGACACCGTCCACCTGCGAGTACTCTGCACGTTAATCTGATTAAGAAATTAATTTCTACTCCTAAAATGTTTGTTCTGTGAATATTAACTATGAATAAGATTCTACACAGAGAAATTACCCAAAAAATATTACAGCGAAATCACAGAAATTTTTTTTTTTCAAAGTACCAACACTGATTTAATGCTATTTATTGATTAAAAAATCTGAAAAAAAGTATGATTAAATGAATATGGAAATAATTGTTTGTTCTAGCTTGACACATGCCTGGAATAACGATAAAAAGAAAAAGTGCCATTTAAAATATCATGCAAATATTCTTAGAAAAACGACGTGCATGAATACCTTCAGTGACACCATCAATGCTGATGCAGATCAAAGAAAGGAAATCCTCAACATTGACTTTCTGATTCACCTGAAAAACAAAAACAATTGTTACTCACAAGCAAAGACCATAGCACTGCTATAAGAAGCACGTAATATTAAGATGTAGAAAGAAAGTGCGTGCACTTACAATCTGCTCTTCAAGAACTCCACGCAGGGCTTGATCGAGAGTGGCCTTCTTCTCTGTTTCACTGTCAAAAAAAAAATCACAATCATTTACTGACTGAAGACTTTCGTTTGAAACTGCCTCAGTTTTAATAAATCGGATATAAAATAAGATGTTTTGAAATAGGTATTTCATCACTACTTCCCTTTTTAAAAACTTTAATGAACTCTCCCACTTCATTTCCTGTACTGTCCAGAAAAACAAATGATAAAATAATAATAGTAATAAAAGAAAAAGATTTCTTTTTTTAAATAAACAAATATAGACATAAATATATTGTCTCATCACATGTGCAATTAAAATTAAAGAGTTATAGTAGAAAAGAAAACCTACATTAGCATATTTTTAAAAAGAAATCTGAAGTCCGTTCATCAAAAATGAATTTTTTCATATTAATGAAATGTCTGTACTGCGATGGACCTGTTCAGCGTGTACTCCCACCTCTAGCCCAAAGTGAGCTAGATATAGGCACCAGCAGAACCCCGTGACCCTGAAAGGGAATAAGCTGGCATAAAGATGAACAAACAAAATGCTTTGCTTGGTCCATTCACAATTTGGAGCCTGTCACTTTAAATAATCTTGAATTACTGCTGACCCCTCAACCCACTGCCAGTCTGGAGTTTGTGACAACTGTGATGTCTGTCTTTTGACCCAACAACCAAACATCACCATTGCTATGCAAAAATCCACAAAATAGTGCGATATACCAGCATAAACGACAACCTGACAAAAGTGTGTGGGAGCCTAAGGTTTGTGGCTTCAAAAACAAAATAATCTGAAAAGTACAATGAATGATGATTTTGTAATTATGATTCAGGGTTGGATAATGCTGGATGGATTTTGATCATTTTGTCACCACTAGCAAGTTTAATCACTTCAGTTCAGAGAGAATAAAACCATGATGAGTGCGATGAAAAGCAATAATTACTTTCCAGGCAGGTGACTAAAAGTGCTGGTCAGTGCTTTGCAGTTCCTGGTCTCCACTGAAAATTTAGCTGCAGCCTGCACAGAAACACAAGCAGAAAGATATTGAAGCGAAAACCACGACCCAATGAAACAAGCTCACAGAAATGATAGTAATGCTCACAATACAGCAACGTTACATTACATTACGTTACCTTTATAATATTAAGTTACATCATTGAACTCTACCTAACAGTCCAATATTTTACACTGGGTCATAACTATTAATACTCCATGATTTAAACCAATATTGTAATTTAATAATTGCTATGTACGAAATTAAATGTAACGTTAAGCAATATCGCGAGAAGTAATAACGTGGTGCTTCTCTCGGAGAACGTCAATAGAAAACATATGAGAAAACTTTATGTTATAGTCTTAAAACTCGCAATAAAAAAATAAAAGCGACTAAATGTACCGTAAATTTATCCCTGGCTCCGCCGAAGTCAAAGAGGGACGGTGGAGACATGTTTACAAGCGCGCTTTGTCCGTCACCGCAGGGTCCGCAGATTAACTTCCGGCTCTCTTCTTCTTCGTGAGTGCTTCTTCTTCTAGTGTAGTTTACTGGCGGGTGAAAAACCAACTAAAGAAGCATTGTCGCCACCCGCTGGTGTGTAATGTGGAGATTACGCTGCTAAAGACAATCGTATCTATTTAATTGTTTATAATTAAGAAGGATTATCTTTGTGACAAAATAAATCTAGATTTTAAGTGTCTACTTCATGGTTTATTTATCTGTAAATATGTGTATTTTATTTTAACTATCTGACCACTTCTTTATAAGTTTCTTTTTGCTTTGGGAAATTTAATTTGTACTTTTTGGGGCTCATGGAGTCTGTCCGAAATGGCACTACATGGACTCATGGACTTTGATAACGTTATAGATGTTACGAATCCTCACTCAGTTTTAAGTCTCCTACAATGCTGTTTCTGTTTCAGTTCAAGTGTGACACTTAGCTTGCGATATGACATGTAGCTTTATGTTTGGTATACATGGCTGAACACACTATAATCCTTCAAAATCCCCAAACTTTGTGGAATATAACCTATAAAAATTGGAGTTTGTTTTGCAGCAAGAGGTTGTAAGAGCAATATTTGATTTGATATAGACTTATCTGACATTGCTTTACAAAAAATAGAATTATTTTCCTAAAAGCAGTCTTTGTTTACAGACAAATACAGACTGATTTTGCATGTAAACGGGTGTTTTTTTGTGCATCAAAAAGCAGAATAAATCCAGGTAAAGATCGGAGGATAGGGAGCTTATTAAAGACCAAGAAACTGAACCGAGCAAACTTTTATTGATGCTGCCATATAATGGCAATTAATTATTTAAAAATGGCTTTTTTAATTTGGTCACTTACACATGAAATTACAGAAAAAATCAAATGTGGGTGGACACACTATAAAAATACTACACATTAAAAAAGCAAAATAATCATTTAATCAAAATACAATAACCAGAACTCACTTTCCTTTAAAATGTAAAATTACTTATTTTTAAACAATTTTTTGTGAGGACAGAACATATTTAATATACATCCCGTAATATCACCCCTTTGAGAATACAGCTGTAGTATGTGTTCTTGTTTTTCCTATCCATTTTGATTAAGGATTGTCTCATTTCATCCAATAAAACCATTTTTGAGGAGAATGAAGAAGAAAAGTCCAAATTTGTCTGAAAAATAAATATTTGTATGTATGCCAAGTTGTGCCTATGTTCTGGATTTCCAAATCCTTTGCAAGGTCTAAAAAATATATTTATTTTACCACTTAAACAAAACATACTTATATTTGCATTAACCACACCCACTGGCTTGAATAAAAAAAAAAATGAATTTAAATGCTGCAACAGAGCAACAATAAGTAATTAATGAATTAATACAAGGCAGAGGTTTAAATTCTTCAAATATCAAGCCTGAAATAATTTTTTTGTTCTTTTCCAATATGTATTTTTCTATTAGATGTTTTGAAAATATGCATTTTTTCTGTAATTTGCTGCAGAATTATTTTAAAAGGATTTATGGTGTGATGTGAAAGCTTGTAGTATTTTCCTCAACTCACCTTCTCTGATGTTTAAAATTTCGTGTGAAATTTTCGAAATGTGGCAATTTTTTCGAAATCATCCGGGGCATCGCTCCTAAAATCTTTTATTTTTTTTTTCAATAAATTCTCTTAAATCTTATGAGCAGTAAAAATTTCTTGAGAATTCTACTGACACAAATGTCCTTGTGCTCTATTGATTTTTAAATTAATTGAACATCACGCCAAATGAAATATACAAGTATAAATCTTAATATACACATAACACACTTGGTTGCATTTTACTATATCAAGAAAATTACACGCACACACACACACACACACACACGCACGCACACGCACATACGCACACACACACACATTTCTTGCAGGAAATATTTTGCTTCGAAATACGGAAAAAATTCCAATATACGAAAAACCCTGGAACAGACTAATATATATATATATATATATTACAAATTCTCTTGAATTGTCCCACAGAAAGGAAAAAAAAAAACTCAAGAAGGAATTGAACCACTAGAGGGAGTGTTTAGTTTAATTTTCATTAGGTGTGAGGGGCTGTCTCTTTAAAGCCTCACCAGCACAGTGTGAGAAAGCTGATAACCAGAGACTCTGGGTGTTGCAGTTTTTGTCTCTCGATAAAAGTTGTTTGCAAAGTCTCACTCCATCTCTGAGAATCCCCTGCGCCTCCCTTTCTCAGTTCAGCAGCAGAAGAAGCTTAAAATGCTTTCAGCTGCTGCAGATCACTTATCGCACGGCCAATATTTTATTTCAAGGAGTCCTTGCAATCACCAATACTGTCTCTGAAAGGAGATTTATATTAATGTTTTGGCTTCTTTCACAAATAACTGAAGTGGGAGTGAAGGAATGAGGGCGGACTGACTGAAAGAAACTCATCTTCTAATCACAGCGAACTGGGGTTGAACTTTGCTCATCAAACTCACTTAATAAAAAAGAATCTTTCCGACGTAGAGCTGGACAAATCCTGCACCAAATTAAAAACAGAACGGATAGTTAAAACTTCATAACATACCGTAAAATCAAGAGTTCAAAAGGTTTAAATTATACAACATAAAATTATTAGAAATGTGATAGAAACTGGAAGATAATTCTGCAGTGGTATTCTTTTTTGTACAGTGGTATTCTTCATTTCCTTGAGAAACGCTAAATGATTGTGGACTAAAAAACAAAAAATAAAACTGAAATAACGCCGAGACATTGTATAAAGAACCGTTTTAAAAGGGGAAAACCCCATGAATCTCAAAGAACATTTATGGATCTCTCATAAAGATGCTAATACAGAGTATCTCGCTGAGGAAGCTTTTCTTTTGTTGATCCTCCCAAAATTATTCAGCTGCAACCCCAGAGCTCAACAATTAGGTGCTGCACAGTTTTAGATATTCAAACACTAGAGGACGCTAATTTTCAAGATATTTTTATACATTTTAAATCATGTTTTGGAGTTCAATTTGCACAGTTAGAGATAGCTACAATATTTAATTGTCTTTGCATTTAAATGTTTACAATGTGAGTGTAACCTGTCACAATATGCATTGAAGATTTTATTTGACTATTTGTAGTATCCACAATTCTTTTAAGACTCGTCATATTCATCCATTTGTGACTAATCTCAATTGTAATTGAAGATATATACGTAAGATTTTTTTTAAAAAGATTTTTTTGTGCCATTTTAGCCTTTATTTCAAACAATAGGACAGAAAGGAGACAGGAAGTGATGTGGGTTGAGAGAGGGGGAAGGTTGGGAAATGACACAGGTTCAGGATTTGAATCTGTTTCGCCCTGAACAACCACGCACATATGTTTCTGGCGCAACGTCCGCTATACCACGGTGACAGACGTCTCTAAATATATTTCCACTAGGCACTATTCAACGAGTTAAGAGATATCTTACTTTAAATATAATCTGCACTAGTCACAGGAAGCTGAGACAGACAGGATTAATCGCATTTTTACGAGTGTTTTGGTATTTGTTTTGTACTTAAGGCTGAGGGTTTATGAGAAAACCTGAACCTGAAAAATAATCCGAAGACGAATAATAATAAAAATAAATAAATAATGAAAAGGAAACTATGCATTTTTAAAAACACTATAACTAACTACAGACGCACTCTACTATAAACATGCTCTAAAAACCTGCATAAGAAAAGTTGAAACTTTAAACATTAAAACTGCAAAATTTTAATGAAAAATACTAAATTTTAAGTACCTTTGTGAGTTGGATGCGTTGACATGTGACATCACACATCAGAGTTTAGTGACTGTCTGGGTTTATTAACTTTGGACACTGTGTTTTCAAACTTTTAAGCCACATTTCTGTTCAAACACTCTTTTAAAACAGATGCTTAAAATTGATTTTATTAATGACAGGCAATAAAAGCCCTTCCTAAAGAGCTTTCTGGAGAATTGTCGATGTAATTCTGTTTAAAGAAGCATTTTCACATACAGTGCTCTCTAAAATTTTTGGCACTCATGGTTAAGATGTGTTAAAAGCCTTAAAATAAATTCAGTTTATCGCAGAAGCATATTGTCATGCTGAAAATTGTAGAAAAATATAACGTAAATATAAAGTGAATTTTAATGGGAAATAAAAAAAAATCCCTGATTATCAAATAATTATTTTTCATAGAATAACTTGTTCCAAACTTATTGGCACCCCTAATAATTCCTAGAAAATAAATGTAATTGAAGTACTTCTGTCACTTATCACTTCCTGGGGTATAAATATGACGTGACACAGAGACCATTTCTCTTATACGCTCTTCAACATGGGAAAGACAAAGGAACCCACCATTCAAATAAAGCAGATGTGTGTTGACCTTCACAAGTCAGGCAATTGGTTCCTGCCCATATCTACTGTGAGAGGAATCGTTAAGAAGTTTGGTCAAAGTCTTTTCTTAGTCACAATCATAAACATTCTTTGTCTAAGTGCTACTGGGGCTTCACTTGGGACCAGAGGAGACCAAGAAAGAGCTTTTTGGCAATGAACACTGAAAGTGAGTATGGTGGAACACAAAGATGAGTATACAGAAAAGCACTTCATGCCCACTGTGAAGTATGGGGGAGGATTGGTGATGCTGTGGGGCTGTTTCCTTGTTAGAGTGGATGGCATCACGATTGCTTTGAAATACCAGGACATTTTCAGCACAATCACCAGTGCCCATCTCTGCCTGGAAGCTGAAGACGGGTCTTCACTTGGCCAAATAACACACAGAATCAAGCTCCTCATGGCCACAGCAGCCCCCAGACCTCAACCTCATTGAAAAGGTGTGGAGTGAGCTGAAGAGGAGAGAGCAGAGGAGAGGAGTCAGGTCACTGGAGGATTTAGAGATGAAGATCCCTCTTTCTGTGTTCTCTAATCTTGTGACACATTATAGGAGAAGATTTGGTTCTGTTTTGTTTGGGTTGTATATCAGGGGTACTAATAATTGTGCCACCCATGATTTGATGTAAAATTCTGAATGTGGGATTTTTTTCCTCTGAATAAATGCACTTGAATTAAAGGTTGGAATTTCCTCTTTTTTCCATCGTACACCTGTGTTATTTAGAGCAAAACAGAAATTTTTTAAGAAATAAAAAGACAAATTTTATAATTACGGAGGGCACTGTATACATCTCAATGAGGTATATATATATATTTACTGAGAGGTTAAAATGTCTGGTATTTTAACGGCAAATTTCCGCCACAACAAAAATGCAATCGTATAATTTTACCACAACACGACATTCATTATTTATAACATTTATTTTTGTCCGTTCAGAGGGCAAGTGATAGCCAGCAAATTTGAAAAGTTAAAGCAGCAATCACAAGATTTCCGTTTAATGAGACACAAATGCACAAACACATGATCACGATTAGCTTTTGGCTGCCACCCAAGATATTAATGACACGCACCATAACTTCCTTCCAGCAGATCCTCTTGTCCTTCAAATAAGAAAACAGATGCTCAACATGAGGACTTCTTCTAATGAGAGGAAACAAAAGCCCTCCCCAAAGAGCATTCGGTGTCCTTTCCTGAGAGCATTCGTTGTAATTCTCATTAAGGAAAACATACGTGATAATCCACGTGTACAATACCTGTGAGGGAGCCAAACAGGAAACCAATGACGGGTCATTGAATTCCCAGAAATTAATTCAGACACAAGGTGATGATAAGGTTTTAACTTATGTGCACAGAAAGTTATTATTAAACTATTGTCACACTTAACCACTTAACTACCAGTAACTTGAATACATAGACTAAGTAACTACCATTAATAAATCAGTAACTACTCTTATCTCTAAAATTCTGTGTACTAAAATTCTTTCAAGTACTAAGTAGTTCCCTGATAACTAAGTGGTAACTCTTCAGTAGTTCCCTGATAACTATGGGGTAAGTATTTTTTTAACTATTTTGTCGTTTCTTGTGTTGTCACTTTAGAATACTCTTCTAAGTACTAAGT
>SRMA01027106.1:49987-78186 GCA_007224835.1 Danionella cerebrum | reverse complement strand
AATACTCTTGTAAGTACTAAGTAGTTCCCTGATAACTAAGTGGTAACTCTTCACTAGTTCCCTGATAACTACGGGGTAAGTATTTTGTAACTATTTTGTCGTTTCTTGTGTTGTCACTTTAGAATACTCTTGTAAGTACTAAGTAGTTCCCTGATAACTAAGTGGTAACTCTTCAGTAAGCATTCAGTAGTTCCATGAGAAACGGTAAATAACTATCAAAGAATAACTATCTGGTTCTCAGGTAACTACTGATTAGTTACCATGTTCAAATACATTTGAAAAAATGATTTGCACTTAGTTGAGTGAAATAAGTATTTGACCCCTATCATAAAGCAGAATTTCCGCTCGTAGTTGCATCTTGATGATACTGTGCATGAATAGAGGAAACATTAATTAATTAATTGATGGATCTGTGATGCTGATGTATGTAAAGATGAACATAACAAAACAACAATGAGTCAGCAGTAGCTCAGGATCATAAAAAGTGCCAACTAATCATTTTGAACAGAGGTGGTCTTAAATTAATTCAGCTTTTATGTTGTTCTGAATTATTTAAGTTTTAGGAGCGATTGGTTACTTTGTCATTCTGTGTGTGGTTGGTGTGTGCACTGGTCCTGGACAGGACCGCCGTAAGTTCTGTCTATTGAACACGTGATGCAAGTTCACATTCAATTCTGTGACACAGTTTGCATCGGTCCTATGCATGGTGCACGTAATTGATGGGTAGATTAATCGTGTTTTGTGAATATTTTAGCATAATTGTTATATTAACCTTAGTGTGTGTTATTAGACATCTCAGAGTGTGTCTTCTGATGACCCCATTAGAAATTCAGTTACTTATTGTAACTTTGTCTATTTTAGGAAACTGTAACGTGTAAACGGTTATAGAAGTTCGGAAAATAAAAGATCTGAGTCATCTGATGTGAACTTTTTGCTCTTCATATGGAGTCCTGACTGGGTTAGGCCAGTCTGAACTGGCGCTGAAGGGTTAAAATTAATTCCCAACATGTGTGTTTTTGACTTTTGTTAAATGCCCCAAGAGTTAGATGCCAACTGAACACATTTGGATTGTGACATTTTGTCTTTTCTGTGTGAAAAACATATTTTGTGAAGTTGCTTACCGCAGTTGAAGTTTCCAAAGGTTTCCAAGTTCAGAAGGTTGGTTTTTAACCCTTTGGTTTAATGTGTTTTTTGCCATGAACCACACATTTGTACATTTTCAAGATATTTTTATACACTTCTCTCTTAGTTTGTTTCTTACTTTCTCGAGTAAGATAAAGATCTAAACCTCATTCACTGCAGATCTACAGTGTGCTGAAGATCCCAATCAAGATGAACAAATTCTTATTATTGTCCGGGCCACTGACCAGAATTGAATCTAAGGATTCAAGATTCAATGAGAGCCTCTGTGACTGAGGTGTCCGGCTCAGCTGTGCCTTTGAGGACATTCAGTCTTTTTCAAATTGCTTCCTTTTTGGGAAATAGAAGGAAATCATGGACGAATGACAGATGGGGTGTTGCCAAAAACTGTCAGCAACTTTAAAAGACCTGGATCATAGCATTGGTCGTCTATGAGGACGGTACTTTAAAAAAAATTGGGTCCTATTTTCAAAACACTTTTATGGAGAAGAGTCCAGGAACACTTTTTTTTAAAAACAAGGATTAATAGTAAAAGTAATCAGAGCTCACCCAATGAAATGGAGGTAAAAGAGCCGCTCGGTGGCGCTCATCTTGCATTTTCATAGTGACTTGGTACAGGAAACAGGAAAGAAAGGGCTCACTACAAATCCTCTCTTTTATAATCCATTCGACATCCAGGATTTTTTCTATGTGTGCTTTGAATTCTCTTCTGTTGTGTCTTCCTCTTGCTCTTATTCTTTCCCATTTGGCCCAGTGAGCGTCAGTTGGAGTACAGCCGCCATCTTCAGGCAGGGAGCATCATTGCATCAATATTTCCCTGACGCAGACAAAAAGCACTCTGCTGAGAAGCCATCAGGAGATTTGTGCAAGTCCCAATTTGGGTTGATCTGAACAGGTTCTAAATTAAGGTTGAGGAATGTTTATGATGAGGTAGCAACACTAAAGGGTGCTAGGAATGTCAGAAAAGTCGATGTAGCATATTATGGCACCTTTAAAAACATAAAAACCTTCTTTTCAAGGCTTTTTCAAATAAAATAAAGTGTGGGTATTAAAACACCCACCCCCGTGATCATCGCTCCTAGAGGATTCAATGGGAAATATGACTTTTTCTTTTTTCTATACGAAATAGTAGAATTACGGAAGCTGTTCCCCAAAAAGCTGTGGGATTTGATGCATTTTTGACTCTTAAAAAGCATTATTGAGTTTAAAAATTCTGCTATAATAATAATAAAAAAGTTGTCGCATACAATAGCAAAAAGTGAGTACTTATTCTAAATCATTACTGGATCAAATGAATTAAAACAGCTTAGCTCATCATATTGTTAGGAATAAGGAAAAAGACATTCCTTGATGTGAACAGGATAAGACGCAGGATAAGATTCACAAAAGAGGGAGGCTTGTTCCACAGGGAAGCGTTTGGTGTATTAGCCATCATTAAAAAACATTCAGAGCATGATGGATAACGCATCTGTATGAAATATTTTCACTCTTATATGGGCTGACTACACTGTTTCTTGACAGTGACATATATCAGACCTTCTCTATTAAAATTAAGCAGCATTTAGTGGTCTCTGAGGAGTCAATATGAAATTAAATGGTGGACTGCATTAGCAGCAAGCAATAAAATGGGCAAATATGTTAGGTGCGCAGATGGAAGGCATGGAACAGACCCAGGTGCAAGAGAGATATCTTTATTATTCCAACAGAAATAATACTAAATGAATGAGCCACTGGCCACAGACCTGAAATAATAGCTCAATGTTCTCCCAGTAGGCAGGCAAACAGTCTCTTAAACACTTATCATAAAAGGGGGTTGAGTCGTGGAGAGCCTCTGTAGTCCTCAACAACCAGTGCAAATACAGAGATGGAAAAGTGGATAAACTCACAAAGGGGTAAATTGCTGGAAACCACAGTAAGGCACAACAAGGTGAGACAGGACAGGAACAAATAGGCCATGTGAATATGCAGAGAGAAAGTGAGAAAGGTTAGGGTAAAGACATTTTGTCCAAAATTGCTAATTAAATGGTGATAAAACGAATCAAAGTAGTTGGGATTGCCCACTCCGAAACGGCCTGGACATTATTGGGATCGACAGTGACAGTTCCAGGTACTGTATACATCCTGTTTTCCATGTCTCCCTGCCTAAAAAAAAAAATTTTCCTCCTACAGATCACGCCAAAGTTGCATCTGAATCGTCTTCTTTACCAAAGCTAGAGGTTACCTTCACCATTTAAACTGTTAAGGAAATCCTAGACTTCTGACATCATGGAAAATTCCTAGAGTATCTGGTGTATTGGAAGGGGCATGTACACAGGTATCTTAGGGCCTGTCCAAATGAACAGCATGAGTCACTTGAGGTTTGGTAGAGTCATTACAGTGTTTCTGTGGCGTTTGAGTTTTTTTAAACTGACGTGTGGACATGTTTGTTTTGTAAATGGTGAAAAAACTGTTAAAAAAAACCTGGATACGTGTAGGTATGGCCTCAAAGGGCATCCTAAACCCCACCCGTACAATTGAGTTGATGCCACAGATGTCCCACAAAGCCTTCTCCTCAAGGTTTGGGTCCTCCGCAACGTCACACAAGGGGTGTTTGGAGCCATCAATAGCAGACGGGGTAGTGTCAGGGATTCAGCTTATTCTGAAGAGACACAGCCAGTCCCCAAGTTGCAATCACCATTCCCGACAACACCCCAATCCAAGAAACCACTCTCCAATTACAGACATCTCCCAAACACTCCCATAAAAGACTCCTCTCTGCACCTGCCAGTTCACACTGCCTGACTCACCAGAGTAACTTTGCATGCCTGGTTATACTCCTGCTTCCTGTTTCCACTACTTTGTCTCTAGGGAACCTCCTTCCAACCCTAATAAATGGAGATGGAAAGGAAAGTGTTTGTTACCCGCCAGCATCTTGTTTACTTCTAGGAGGTTCACTGTATTTTAAATGGTTGCCAAAGTGACAGGATAGGTCTTATATAATATAAAATGTTTTTCATAGGGCCACTTTTGACCCCTGACATAGAGATTGTACACATGCCAATATGTTTTTTGATCTTTGTTACTAAAAAGTTATCATTAGTATCACCAACAAGTATCACAAGAAATAGCAAGCATAGTGCAAGCAGAAAACATCCCTCTACATATGATTTTTAAGGCAATGAATAAACGGAATCCCTGAGGGATAGTGATGGGAAGTTCGGATCATTTTACGGATTCGGCTTTTGAGTCTCGTTCAGTAAAATGAATGGATCTTTTTTCGAGTCATTTCGTTCATTTTACTAAAATATCAATAAATGTTGTGTGTACTTCCACATCTACTAGCGTTTTATACACAAACGCGAATCACACTACAAATAAGACAAAACTATAATGCTAAATTTAAAATAAATATAAATATATTACTAAAGCCTACCTGGGTTTTTTAGTCTGGTTTACCCAAACTCTGATCTGTCTTCTTTAGACTTAAATCTCTTTTGTTCGACACAAAATTACTTCTCTCTGACGTTAACGTGTGCAGTCCGTGCACTCCGTCCGGACTGGCTTTTTTAGCACTTTTGTCACGTGACCGCTATAGTGCCGGGATCCGAAAAGATTAGTTCTTTTAGCGAGTCCGGGTCCTTTCGGTCTTTTCTCTTTCCGGCTCATGCTGCATTGGTTAACATTACGGAGTGGCCATGAGCTGGAACCCGAAAAAAATAGGTCTTTTTGCGTGTCTCCGGATCGTTTCGGTCTTTTAGCGAGTCTCCGGGTCATTTTGTTCTTTTGTCACATGACCGCGCCACAACGTTAGGCAAAGTCAGTATGCAATTATTAGTTCATGATTAGTGAACGATTACTATTAGTTTTATATTTATTACTACTACTGCTATTAACAGTTTTTGATGCTCAACACATAATGTGTTAATAAAGACTTAATTTGTTCATAAAATCATTTTCAGAGACAAGGTTTTTGTGTTTGTTGTGTTTTAAGTGTATTTAAATCTTCATTATACAACACCTTACATAGCCTAAGATTCATGAAGCATTTTTGAGTCACTTTATTTTTAGTTTATAATAAATTCCCTTCAAGTTGTCATGAACTTTTCTGCAGGAAACAGAAAAGATTAGTTCATCTTTCGAGTCATTCGGGTCTTTTCGGTCTTATGTCATTGATGATGAACGGGTTACGCTCAGAAAACCACAAGATTGATGCGCATGCGCCAATGAATGAATCCCTCTCCAACACGTCTCGCTCCTACGGAGTCACATTAAAGATTCGTTCAAAAATAACGAATTGTTCTTGAACGACACATCACTACTGAGGGACATCAGTACTCAAAGAGCTGTGAAACTACTGTGAATACAGACTTCTCAAAAGTTTGGGATCACATTGGGAATAGATACCTTCCCTATCATTGCTATTCAAATGATGGATTGGTGAGCAATGTGGCAAAGTGGTGGACACTGCTTCCACTTAAGATTTAAGAATAAATTCTGGCCAGAATTTTTACATATAGGAGTTGAATGCCACTTCCTTAGAGTTTACATGCTCTGTAAATCTTGTTTGGGTTATCCTGGGTCTAATGGTCTTAGAAAGTTTTTTTTGTTCCAAATAGTCAATAGAATTCCTTTGATGGAAGGCAATATGTTCAAGATCACCAAGTGATAGCTAGCCCTTGCTCCAGTTGTCCCCTGTGACTCTTCATACGTAAAACTGAATGTTAATTAAATGCATATTTTTGGACAGATTTTTATCTTTAATTGACCTCTATATGATGGTAAAGTTTACCTGCACATTGTCCTGGGAATCTTTATGTCAGTCTTTACCATGAGGCTCCAGGCTCTAGACAGTAAATACTCTCATTGTGAACCTTTAACATCCCTATTCGCCACATTTCTGATGAAATAAGAACCACCATTGTGGAGTGAGATCCCAGCCATGACCTTATAATGGCCCAGGGTCAGAAGATGTACCTTCTGTTGAAAGAACAATTGTTGTCTTCACTCATCCAAACATTATATAGTCAAGGCAAGTATGTCATACAGAGATGTGTGCTATAGGTTACAGTAGCTTCAATAAATGGTACAGACAGAATAAATCTGTGTCAAACTTAGACTATGAGGCAAGCACAACAGTTGTGTTAAGTTTCGGCAGGTAGACATTTTGTACACTGTAAAAAAATGCTGTAAATGAGCAAAAGAGAAATCTGAAACAAATCAATATTTGCAGGGACCACCTCATCTGGTAGGTTTTTAGGAACATATTGGAGAACTAAACACAGATCTTCTGTGGATGCAGCTGTGTCACGTCTTTCTTGTAATCCCAGATACACTTGATGATGTTGAAATCAGGGCTATTGCATGAAATCCACCATTTCCAGTACTTCTTATTCTTCTTTACATTGTTCTTAATGACTTGGCTTTATGTTGGGGGTCATTGTCCTGCTTCAGAAAAGCCTATTTGCAGAAATGCAAGAACAAACTTCAAGGAGCTTCACTGTTTTCTACAGACACGTGTTAGGGTACCACTAACTGCTAAAAGGTATCCTTTAGCTATAGTCAAATATTTTGTCTCCGGTAACAGTTCTGCCATTTTTCACAAGTCAGCTGCATGATCTTTTAGCTGCATTTCTTCCATGAAAACCACCACTGGCCACAATATTCCATACAGTTGGTCGGTGTACCTGGGTCCAACTGATTTCTGCCAGTTAGTTACTAGGTTGATATCTTTTTTTATCTGCTGCCCAAGCATTGCATCTATGGTCCTCAACGTTGACAACTCTTCAAAAGGAGCTTAACCATCTTAAGTATCTCAACTTTAACTCAAGTACATGGTCTGTGTACTTCGTCCCTCACTGATTTCCTTTGCCTATTTCCCGATTGTCATCAGCTGTTCATCACTAAACTTGTTAGTTTCTTGTTTCATGGTTTATTGGTGACTTGCCCAGTGTGCACCATATTCAGCCCAGTGTAAACTGGAGACCCATGTGACCAATGAAATGAAATGGATGGATTGATTGATGTTTAATGTTTAAGTTTAAATTTGATAAATGTTCTTTGAATAAATGTATCATTGGTGCAATTTCGATTCTCACTTAAATATTTTGTCAGGTTTCCTGTAATTTGTCGTAATTATTTCTTTGTGTGTTTAATTCATTCTGTTCTGCTAGCTTTTCCTCGTGTGATTAATTGATTCTGTTCAGCTGTCTATTGCGCGCACCTGTTCCTATTGCGCGCTAATGATCTGTGCCTATTTAGTACTGCGCTCCGATGCAGTCTTTGTCGGATGATTTTGGAACACAAGCACGAGTACTTCTCTTGCAGTCAGTAACTCTATTCTCATTCTAGTGATTTCGGATCCGCTCTTTTACAGATCTCTCTCTCTGCTCAGTTCTGGTTGGTGGTTGTTTGGACACAGAGAGAGCTCACCCAGGCCATCCCTCTTTCGAGGGGTATTGAGACTGTCTTCGTCCATGAAAAACAAGTTCCTTTTGTGTGGATTTCTGGTCTGTCTAACCTGTGGATATTTTTATTGTTATTTTTCTTCTGGACAATACACCTCTTCTGAGTAATCCCTTGCATCTGGGTCCTCTCTCTTTGAGACAAGCGCTTAACATATTTACAACATATGCTGTTTTGATACATACAAATTTCCCAAATAATAATCATAGTAGGATAATGTGCAGCAGTAACACTTCAGATCAGAGAAAGATGAAACATTCTTATGTTTAATTACAAAAACAACATCACGGTGTATGCACACAATAAAACAAAATGAATAACAAAGACAAAAAAAGTTCATAAAAACAAAAAGGTTAATCTACATTGGAATACTGATATGTGGACATGATGAAAATGGAATAATTTTCCTGAGGTACACACTGATTCACTAAATACAGGAAAAGACATTCTCAAATCCAACAATAGAAAATTCTAACTCTCTTCTCGATTGATTACACATAGACTTTAACATTTGAAATTCCACACAGTAAATGCTACTGTCGTTTGCAGTGGGCAAAAGGAGGGGGTTGTATACAGAATCTTGTAACTTCTCATACATCATGTATGATCTCATCCATCTCAGGGGGTTTTGGGGGTCTTGAAGAGTCATAATTTTGATGGGTGTTCACTTTGAAGACATCTCAACAGCAGGGGGGTCATCAGTACCATTAACATCGTAATCTGTTGGGGGACCGGAGACCAGAACTCGCACACGCTCAGGGAAATCATCCAGTTTAGGGAAGAGCAGGAAATCATAGATCAGTGCGGCAGCTACTCCTCCACACATAGGTCCCACCCAGTAGACCTGAAAAACAAAGATTTACTTTAAACAAAGCCAATCAAATCACATAATTAATCAATCTTCAGGTTATTTATCAAACAATCAGATCTGAGCGGAAGTTGACTAACCTTTAATTTAAATATAATATTTAAATTATTCTTTAATTAAAAAAAAAAAAAAAAATATATATATATATATATATATATATATGTGTGTGTGTAAAATTACAGACCTTTATAGACAACTCAAATGAAAACCACATCTAAAAAGTATTATGACCCCAGGTGCCTGACCTATAACGACTCTTGTTTAAGGTGAATTGTCAAATTTCGATGGCCGCTGTGTGCACATAGATTAATGAAGTCAAAAAAGCTTCATGATTTAACTTTGCATATGTTTAAAGATAAGACTCATGGAGGCTGAAAAGACAAAACCTCTAGTAGAAGTTTTTTAAAGTATGGTTTTTGCGAAATAGTCAACTTCCTGTCGATTTTGAAACGCGTTCAATTTTACTTAGATTTAGGTCTTGGAAACCTACACAACTACCAAAGTTTGTTTGCATATGACAAACTGAGAGCATAACGTAAGCTGAAACATGTTAGGGGGTGCTATTTTGCCACTTAATCTGACATGGAGTTCAGTTACTTTTCGAAAGCTGAGAAACAGGAATGGAATTACAATAGGGTCATTTTTAGTGCTCGAGCTCCAATAATGAAAATGAAAATAAATTACAAAGCAAGTAGTTGAAATTAAATTAAAGCAACCCTTAAAAACTTCTGCTTATACATCACCGCATGTGATCTTATTCAAGTCAATGGGATACTTGTCATTGTGTGACCGGGCGGAAAGGCTGGGTTCCATTTCTATCCCTTAGCCCCACCCCTTACCCTCATTCAATTATAGAAGAGGCGTAAGAGCGGCTTCAGCCTAGCTCCGGAGCTGTCGGCCATATTTGTACACCCGGCGGTGCGCGCTGACGTGCTCGTCGATACTACCATAGCGCGGATCGTAAGGAGCAGGTATGCAACATTACAGCCTTTTTTTGTAACTTTTACTGTTTACTGACTGTTCATGTTACATGTTTGGCATATAATTGTTCTTAAACTGCTGTTAACTTTTACACAGTTGATATAAAATATTTTACTACAGTATTTGGTTCAGAATCTTTTTTTCTAGATCTTCCTCATTTAACATTGGGTGCGTCTTATATGGCAGTGCGTCTTATATAGCGAAAAATACGGTAATGCTAGTGAAAGCGACAAGGGGGTGATCTGTAGGGGTCCTAGTGCCCACTTGCAATGAAGCACAACTTTTAAATTCGATTTAAACTGAGATTCTAACCAATCTAATCATAACATCCTGGTTGGATTTGCAAAATGGTGGCACTTCACCTCAACTATTTAAACACTTTGAATGCATAGAAAATCATTGTAAAAATGTAAAGAAGTATGATTGTTTGTTACTGGGGAACAGTAATGACAAGTACGTACAGAGTTAAGCATAGCTCTCGTGTTTAAGTTTAAATTTCTTTTTCAGTCAGGAATTTGAGGTACTATTTTATACTAAATAGCAATACAATGAATAGGCTTACAGTTTATGTGATATAAAAGTATAAATGTTTTCTGAACCACTTTGAACCAAGGGACAATCACCCGAAGATAGGATCAAGATCTTGAATTGTCGTTTTGACAGTGTGTCTAAAAATACTTCTGTCAGACAAAGTATGTTGTTTAAACACAAATTACTGTTCTTACAGTCCCTGAGTAAACATTAGTGTCGCATAAGTAACCCTTAGCAAACAATACACAAAATATCAATGAACAGCAAGATTAGACATTCTTAAAAAACAATGTAATTGTTACTCATTAACTATAAATGTTCCACATTAGCTGATTGTGGCTTCTGATAATATGTGGAAGGTTTTACAGTTCACTTTGGAATCCTTCACACTAAAAACCCAGCTAAGCAACTTCACCGAACTTAGAAAAATACCAAGTCAGTTAAAATATTATACAGGCGACATAGAGAAGTGCATATGATAAATAATTTCTTTACCCCGATGCATTTTGTCAAATCTATAAGGAATGGATCAGATAAAAGAACTGAAATATAACTTTTACCCAGTGGTTTGTGAAATCTAGAAGAATCACAGCAGGGCCGAAGGATCGAGCAGGATTGATTCCACAACCAGTGAAACTGATCTGTAATCAGAAATTAAGACAGTGATCATGCTGGAAATGCTTTGTAGACACACAAAAATAACCAACATGTATAGTTTAGCTTTGAAATTAATTTCCTGAGGAAAAGCGGGAGAAATTTCGGTAAAATTAAATATTTAAAGCCGCAATCCGCAACACTATTCAATAAAAAATGTACAGAACATTATCACCTAAATTGAGATACATTTTTGAATCAGTAGTTCTGATAAGCTTTGGTAACATTTTTTGGAAAGTAATATTTCATTTAATAACATAAAAAAGACATGGAAATTAATGGCACACAACACGGTTCAGCTTGGCACAGTTTAGTTCAGTTCGGCCTGCTTGCTTTCCATAGCCTTCAGAGAGGGGATTGTTGTAAAAGCCATTGCCAGAGTATTTCCGTACGACCCCTTCCATGATGTAATAAAGCGTGCGACATGTGATCAGGAAATATCTGGAAAACAACAAATAGATTCCGAAAGCATTGACTTTTGTGTTTACTTCTTGGATTATGGGTGTTTTACACATCTTTCGACAAGTTTTCGCTTATGTCATGCTTGCTCTGCCAGTCAACCTGCCAGTTCCGGAAATGGTGTTGGTTTTAACAGCCACAACGCAATGGAAAAGCCGGTAAAACTGCGCTGAACTGAACTGCATCCTGTCGTTCAAGTGCTGTAAGATGAGGGTTTAACTATAGCCTTTTTCCACATTGACAGTATTTTGTCATACGTTTTATGTGGAAAACAGTAAAGACCAATTAATGGTGGATCTGTTGATAGTGGGCATACCACAGTCAGGATGCTTGGCAATAACTGCTGACAAGTAATCCGACTGTTTAGTCTGACGCCGTCAGGGTTCTGGCTCGCCTCTCTCCCATTGACAGACAATGGTAGAAGCTGCTGGAACTTTCATCATTTTACATCAAAAACATTTTTAATCAGTTTTAAATCAAGCTAAAGATTATGTATGAATGACCAATAATATGTCATAATAAAAGTTAGAGTCAAGGTGTCTTAAAAGAAAAAACCGAACAGCAGTTTGTTTCCGAACAGCAGTTTCCACTTTACCATTGTCTGTCAATGGGAGAATGGAGAGCCAGGACCCGGAGCCGCCGCGCCTTCGTCATGACTTAACAATCGGATATGATGAATGTGATAAACAACAAACCCGCTCTAAAATTTTGGCGGGAAAATACAAATGCACCGAAACTCCATCTTGGATCAGATGACTTCTCTGCCACTGGATGTTGCTTATTGCAATCGCTTCTCATTTCCATAAAGTTAAACATTTCTAAACTTTTGTAGCTCTTTGCTTGATGCCGGACATGCCCTAGCTGTGTTTCCATCCACCTTTTTAATGCGTATTTTGGAATGATCACAAACATGATGCTCACAACTGAGTTTCTGGTAAGAAAAATGTGCATAACCTTTGATGGAAAGCATTTACAGAATAAATCACAATTTACAGACCAAAATATTGTTTTGGTCATTCTAAAATTCTAGAGTTCCCTTTACTGGCTACGTTGTTACAGAGCGGTCTACCACCTACAAAGGCAAGATGACTGCGCATATTTGTCTACGTGTTCTAAGACGCAAGGAAGTTATTAATTACGAAAGAAGGCCTTCTCCTTCCTATTTCTTTGAATATTTGGCACTTAGGAAGAGGTTCTCTTGGATTCATTGGTGGTATATTCACAAATATTTTACGCGATATTCCAGTTTTGCGCATAATTTTAATTGGCATCTTTGGATGGAAATATGGTAACTGCTGTCTCACTGCTGTGGACGCAGCTTGAGTTTCACTGAAGACTAGATTTATCCGCAGTTATTTGGTCAGTTACAATTAAACTGTGTTATAATCATCATAGAGGGAGGGGGGGGGGTGAGGTCTGGAGATTTACATAAACAATAATATATTCTAAAACCATATTTCACGTATTCAAAAAGTCAACAAATATCTAGACTATTAGTTATTCAAATTAGCATCTTGTTAGGCCGATAAACGTGGAAGCCTCTTAATGAATTAACAGCTCTTATTTTATTGGCTGCCTTACATTGTTTTTTATTTTCTCGAGGTAACTGTATAGTACTGTGAGAATCCCTATCGCAACAAGAAATGAGATGCCTGAAGGCTGATTACTCACAGCTGTCAGGTGTCCCAGGCAAACGCTGAGGCCGATGGCAAGGGGGGCGGAGCCACTGACATCCCGCCTCCTTTTGTCAGTGATTGCTATGACGCACAAAACCAGCTGGAAAGTGGCGAGGAGTTCAATGCCGACACCTTGGCCTGGTGATATGCCATCGTTTATCTGAAATAATAGAAACACATTTGATTCCCATTCCCATTTCTCGACAAAATGTTTCGAAGATTCTAAATTCCCTCAGGCATTAAAAACACCATCAATTCTTATAGATAATCTTGCACCAAGGGAGGGATTTTGTAGTATTATATTATGGTATAATCAGCCGAAAACAGCTGATAATGATCATCAATGTCACAAGTGGGTTGAAATCCAGTCATGCGCTGAAATTGAAACACCTGTGTTGGAGACTTAATACTGGATGAGGAACAGCCAACCTCTGCTAACAAAGAGAGGCTGAGAAAGATTAAGCACATCAATAACACGTAAGGTACCGTATTTTTCGCCGTATAAGACGCATTTTCTTCCCCAAAACTGAGGGGGAAAAGTTGGTGCGTCTTATACGGCGAATGCAGAGTGCCGCGGAGAGGAGGGCCTAGCTCTTGTTGTGGTAAAAATATGTTGGTGCGCGCTGACGTCTTCGCCCATCTCTGCTCGTCGATCCTACCATAGCGTGGATCGTAAGGAGCAGGTATGAAACATTACAGCCTTTTTTTGTAACTTTTACTGTTTACTGACTGTTCATGTTTCATGTTTGGCATATAATTGTTCTTAAAACTGCTGTTAACTTTTACACAGTTGATATAAAATATTTTACTACAGTATTTGGTTCAGAATCTTTTTTTCTAGATCTTCCTCATTTAAAATTGGGTGTGTCATATATAACGGTGCGTCTTATGCGGCGGAAAATACGGTAGTTATACTGAATCAACAAGGTCTCTCACAGACACAGATTTCAAAGCAGACTGGGGTTTCAAAGTGAGCTCTTCAAGGTCCTTTGAAGTAACACAAAGATGCAATGATGAGCGTTAAATATGCAGCGAAACTTGTCCAGCAGATGCAAGACGCTAATTCGAAAGAAGAAGACTTCCAGCTCAGGACTGGCAGAAACCACCGGGACCCAAGTATACACCTCTGCTGTCTGGAGAAGTCTTTGAAGAGATCAATGAGGAAGCAAGGCCAAGTGACCTAAATATGCACAGAAAAGTAGGAACTGGTGTGCAGAAAATGTCCGCAGGTGCTCTTGACTGATGGGTCAAAATTTGAAATATTGCCTGTAGCAGAAAGACTGTTTCATTATCGAAGAGTCAAGCAGGGTGGAGGTAACTTGAAGGTTTGTGGCTGCATTATTGGAAATGGAGTTGTAGATTTGTTCAGGAGTATGACTGGCCCAAATTTAATCTGCAGTACGATAATGATCCGAAACATACAACCAAAGTTATTAAGAACTATTTGTATGTAAAAAAAAAACAAGAAGTAGTGCAAGGGATGCGCACAGAGCCTGGATCTCAACATCAATGAGTGTGTCTGGGATTACATGAAAAGGCAGAAGGATGTGTGAAAGGAACAAGGCCCCCTAGTGGATGGATGGCTTCAAACGCTCTCATCCAAATCAAACTAAACCCTAGCCTTCTTAGCTCTGTGGTCCCAAAACGTTTTAAAACCGTTTTCCAATGATTGTTTCAATAGTTAATTAAAGATACTGTTGTAAAATATTGTATTGAGGACATAATTTTGAGGTATGTGGTAATATCATCATGAGCAGAGTGTATCGTTATGCCCTTAGTATTAAATTTGCATGGAAATCATTAAAACAGCAACATTTTTATTACACACCGTAAACTTAAGGGGTCAGGGGACTCCCTCTGAAGTCACTCATGAGACGTCCCTGTTTACAGTAAAGCAAACTGTGCAAAAACGTGTGATCAGTGGAAATAAGGCCAGATCTGAAGACAGGAGATAAGTTTATCATCCGCGTGTGTCTGTTCACACACCCACTCTCACTGACGCACTATATACAGTTGATTTGAACATTTGTCAATCCTTAGTTACCTTTTTAAATACCCTCTGATTTAAAGAGATGACAGTACACGCTTTGAAAATGTTTAATAAAATTTAATAAAGATCACTTTTAACATGAAATACAAAAAGATCAGATTAATTTTCTTTTTTTTCATTCGTTTTATACAGGGTGTGTATTTGATTGCATGTCCTGTGAGCAGGCGTCTGCATTTGCATCCATTCATTTACAATCGGCTTGTTTTAAATACAATTAACATGCGAGGCACTGAGCTGTTCAAAGATTCAAAGTGAGCTCATGATGACACAAGCGGATTCACATAGAGAACAGCGTACTTCTGAGCACAAACAGAAGCTGAATAATCCTGTCGTTATTGCAATTTATGTTATTGTATTTGAAAAAGATATCTTAGATAAGATAAATTGTTTTAGTATAGCAAATAACAACCCTGTTCAAGAACCAATAAGGTTTGCACATTATCCTTGTGTTTGTGTGGGTTTCCCCCAGGTGCATGGTTTCTCCCAGAATCCAAAAACATGCATCGGGTGAATTGAAAACGAGTTAATTTGCATTGCGATGGACTGGTAACCTGTTTAGGGTGTACCCCACCTTTCACGCAGGGGTTGAGCTAGCTCCAGCAGAACGCGTGGCCCAGGATAATGTAAGCGTGTAAAATAACAATGGATTAAGACGTTCGGATGAAATGAAGAATGAATCCTGCAAGCTTTAGGAAACATTCCACTAATGTTATTGACAAACATTTAGGTACATAACATTTAGCGTGGCTACTGTACAAATTAGGATTAAGTGTCTCTCAGAGACAGTACGAGAAACATCAAGTGTGAGTTCTTTAAAGAATTAAATTAAAGAGTGAAATCTCATCATACACATGCGCCTGTCCAACCAACATCAGGTAGCAACCTGAAGCACATGCACACACTCCTTATAAGTACAAACTGAACATTTTAAGAATATTATTTAAGAGTTTGATGAAAGGTTAGTTGGGTGTAATGTATTTTTTTTGTTACAATGAAACAAATATTATTATTCTCCAAGGAATCACAACTTAAATTCATCTTGCATTCTTGATATTGCCAGAACACCCCCCCCCCCCAAACAAACCTTTTCTTCAGATATAGTCTCATTTGACCTATAAAAAAAGCAAACCACTTTTAGGAGCAAGGATTATTGTTGCCATATTATAAAAACGATCCTCTGTACCCTCAAGGCATTCCCAAAACAGCTCAAAAGAGCTCGAGGTCCAGAACCCCTGCTGATCCGAGGTTCAAATATTTTGGAGGTGTGATGGGTCATTATCCTGATTTGGGATGAAACTTGCAAAACATTTTAAAACAAACTAGTGGTGGACACCATAAAAAGTCCATTTGTGCTTTAACTACGTTATATGTTCTAACGAGTTCAATGTATATGCAAATACACTTTACTGATGCTTTTAAATCTTTGCGCACTTGATAAATGTATATTCAACTTTTGTACATTAAATGTTTATTAAAGTAAATGACCATGTGTATCAAATCCTGAATGGTTTAGAATGCTCCGAAAGATCTGAATTACTCTAGTAAAAATAATACAAAAGTGCATAATAAAGCAAAAATAAACATGTTATTGTTCAAACCACACACACTGTTTGCCTAAAGATCCATAAAAATATTTATGACACAAAACAAGCATCTGCGACCAATAGCACAAATTAAAACTAAAGAAATAGTGTTATTTACATATTAAATCTAATGTTTGGTTCGTCTTTTGAGCTTTTTTTAATACAAAAAACGTTTGACGCTTCATTAACTTGTTTAAATCAAAACAAGGTGAAATATTTGATTTTAAGGTACTGTATATTACATATTTCAAGAGTTTCACTCACTGTATTGAGTCCTAGTACTTTTCCTTCGGTGACACCATACACGATCCCGCTGGCAAGGGCGGCACCAATCATCTGTGCGAGTATATACATCACAGCCTTCAGCAGGCTGATTCGGCAGCAGGCCAGGAGCCCCAGGGTCACAGCTGGGTTCAGGTGGGCACCGCTGATGTGTCCCAGGCTTTGAGCCAGCGTGGCAATGGACAGACCGAAGGCCAGTGCCACCTTCACCTCCTGGTCTGGGTTGGAATTATTAGGATTGCCCACAGCAGCAGTGATGCTGAGGAAGATGAAAAGGGTCATGCCCACCAGTTCTCCCAGCACAGCACGCCAGAACGCCTTGCTCTTCAGTTCCTTCATGATGAGTGGTACAGGGTGGCTAGCTCTTTCTCAGGGGGTTCTATGGAGCTCTACTAGTTAGGGAGTTCAGTGGGCACTCAGAGTTTCTATGGCACTCTGTGAGTGAGGAGGGCTTTTATAGGGCAGGTCCTGGAGGTGGGTTGTCCTCCAGGGATTGAAGCAGAGGGGCAGAGAGAATGAAAGCACACCAAAGGAGCAGGGCATGGCAGTTTCCTCTTCTAAACTTTCTTGTTGGGGAACAAAAATGCTGGAAATTCGAAAAATATACATTTCTTTCAACGATTTTTACGTCTTTTTTTTTTTTTGAGAAATGATAACAGCCGGACACTGAAGGAGCCAACTCTTCAAAAAAAGTTTTGATAAAAAAACTTTTATCAAGATCATCTAGAATGTTTCATTAACTTAACTCCTTCATTTTTTGGTTGTTTTTTATGTTATAACTTAAGGGAAAAAAGTAATTGATCACCTGCTGAGTTTCAGCATTTCCTACAGACAAAGAAACTCTCTGTTAAAAGTAGGAGACAGGAAGCTGCAAAAGTTAAAACGTCTATTAAACAGAAGTGAAAATGACTCATGTGTCTCTCAAACAGGGCAGCTAGCTGAGATTCGGAGCACCCTCTTAAATGGGGGTTAAAAAACCCTTGAGATAAACATTCAGAGGTGATTTTGTGATTTGTATGTGTTGAACATAATCCATCCATCCATTCACACATCCAATTCTCCCTTAGAGAAAACTAGGCAGGGCCATATGATTGATAGCTATGATTGATAGCTACACTGATTAGAGCAGAAGTTAGCGCTATTTTTATGTCGGCAGAAAAAAACAGTGGTACACGGAGACACGAAATTAATCCGTTCCAGGGTGGCTTTCGTATCTTGAACATTTCGTATCTTGGAGCAAGATTTACATGTAAAACACCTAATCCGTGCAGCGGCTCTCAGAAACAACAGTATAAGTAGAAGAAAAAAGGGAAAACCAGAGAAAAATCAAGTAACGTTTCTTCATTCCTTAAATCTACACATTGTTAATGTAATAAATGATAATAAATCACATGCAAATTATGTAATATGTACACAATGTGAAACCTTATCTTGAGAGTGAGGCGATGTGTCGGAGGAGGTGGAACGGATGCAGAAAACATGGCACCACGCATGAAAGTTAACTTTCTTGAGATATTTCACGAATTACTAACACAAACACGGTTTCAAGCACAAGCGCAGACAGATGGAGAGACGCTTCTGAGAACTTATCACTGGGTTTCTCTAACTTGCGCTACAGAACAGCACTTTCCACGTTATAAACGTTATTTCTTTTACGACACCTTGACTCTAACATTTGTTATAGTATATTATTGGTAATCTATACATAATGTTTAGCTCGATTTAAAGCTGATTGAAAGCGTATCAGACACTTTTTGCACTGGGAGATAGCAGCGCCAGGACCTGGAAGTGCAGCGCGACGGCAAACTAAACAAGAACTGATTGTGGTTGTTCGTATCTAGAATTGTTCTTCGTATCTCAAGCATTTCATAACTTCTTTTGAAGCATTTATGTCATTTCACGCTGCCAACAATCAAATTCAGAGAAGTCGTTCTCATATTCTTGTTTATAATTACAAAATGCGTTAAATAGAAGCGTTTGTATGTGAGAGGGGCATGTGCCAGTCAGACTTGAGGCGGAGCTCTGAGACTTATCAGGACTTCTTGTACGTGTATGTGCAGCCGTCAAAGTCTGCCTCCAGTTCAGTTCCGAAAAATGCTCATATTAGCCCAGTGGCAGTAGTTGGTGTCGTACCGTCTGTATTTTATGGATTCTGGTGCTATTTTTTCACTGATCAGACAAATAAAGACCTAAAGGTCAAGGATTGGTAAGAGAAATGTATTTCCTGAAAAACTATTATTGTACTGCAGCAGGTAGGGGTCTGCTGGAGTTCGCCACACTTCGGGAGAGAGACAGGGGTACACCATGGGCAGATCGGCAGCCCATTACTGGGCAAAAAACAAAGTCACTTTAAGGGGAATTTATAGCCTTCCATTAACTTGACGAATGTTTTTTGGGGTAAACCGCAGTCCCGGAGAAAACCCTCGAAAGGACAGGAAGACTATGCAAACTCCTTCCACAAAGGTCATCAGAAAGCCTCGAACCCATGAATTTCAGCAACAGTGCTTTTAGTCCAAAATATTTTACATTTTTGTTAGATTTGGCAACCCTTCCCTCCTGTTTGTTGATGTGTCGTTATAATGCAGTAAGTTTTTCTTTTGCGATTCCTGAAATAAATTGTAGTATCTTTATGGAAATCAATTCCATGGACCCAATATTTTTATACCCCTCTGTATTTTTCTTCAATATATTTGTGTGTCTAAGTACAAAAGTCTCTCAGTCTCCACAGTTTCTGAAAATGGTAGACAAGTCTTGTTCTTATTTCCAAAATAAAGTCCTTAGATCGTATCATGTGAGGATTTGCAAAATCTGAACTCCCCTGTGTGTTTTAGTGTTGTAAATGTCTCTTTGGTTGTTACTGTGTTAACAACTTAGCTTTATTGCCCTTTAAAATAAAACTTTACTGTATGTTTAACAAATAAAATTCATTGTAGTGTTCATTGTAGAATCACTCCAAGGGAGGAAATGCAATAATTACAGAGAGATTTAACACTAATGACGATGAACGATGAATAAATGTGGCACGGTTTATTTGGCCTACCAAATAAAAGGTTGTCGATTCGAGACTCACCGGTGACCTTCCTGGAAGAAGTTTGCATGTTCTCCCTGTGCTTGCGTGGGTTTCCTCAGGGTACTCCGGTTTTCCCCCACAATCCCCAAAACATGAGGTTAGGTTAATTGAATAATCTACATTCCTCTTAGGTGTGAGTGTACTCCTGCCTCTTGCCTAATGTGGGCAGGAGACAATCACTAGCAGAACCCTGTGACCCCAAAAGAGAATAACAAGTGGGTTAGAAGATAAACGAATGAAAGATTCAACAAAAAACACATTCTAGGTGAACAATGATTTCAACAACACAGGCTTCAAACAGCTTTTTAAACATCTACACTAGCAATTATTGAAACACAAAAGAAGTTTACGAGTAATGAACTCTCTCCGGATCCATTTGTTCATTTATTTTGTGGTAAGTTCACACCAAATACAATTGAATCCTAGGTAAAAATCAGGATTATTATATTAAAAACAACTCACTTTTCTCTTTACTGGATCATTACCACCTACCTGTTGGTCTGGAAGGAATGAGTAAAACAGATCCTGGGTGGTTTTGTCAAATTTCACACCTCCCCTTGAAACATTTCAGTTGTGGTCTCTTCTATTTGCAGCATGTCTCTCTATTTGCTGCATGTTTCTTAGCTGGTTTTCTAATGATACTATTCAGAACCTAACATTTTTTCTCAGCTAAGTAATATTCATCCCGATCAGCACTATCTTTGTGTAGTTCCATAGTTGCAAACAAGTGGTTTGTGTCTAATTTACAATAATGAGCCATGGTTACATGCATTCTGAGGCGTTTTGACAACCCCACTTCCATCCCTAAATTATGTTTGTCCCATCAGTTTTTTCCTACACCTAATTTTCAATGTATTCCAGATATGGAATAGAGAATGTAGAAAACGTTCCAGTCTAGGGGTGTTATAAAAAGGTAATGGCAAACATTTCAGTGGTCTCTTCTAATTGCAGCATGTTTCTCTATTTGCTGTACGTTTCTGTTTTTTTTTTTTTTGTTTTTTTTTGTTTTTTTACAAGTTTTGATATTACCTAGAACCTAAAATGTTTTGTCAGCTGGTAATATTCCTATGTTAGTCACTATGCTAGTACTGTTACATCCCAGTCTGAATGTGCATAAATAAGGTTATGGCAAATGGCGTTAATAAAAGAACTGTACATTTTCATGATAGGCCTTTATAAAGCATTGGTTGTCTGGATAAAAAAATTCTATTAAATATATCAAATAGGAGTAAACAGAATTATATTTGAGAAGTGAAATAAAGTTACTATAATTTATGGAAAGTGGGCAATTATTTAAACAAAATAAGCATTGCATAAATTTAGGCACCACACACAATGATAAAAAAAAACACAATCTGCTAATTACAATAGCATAACAACATTCCATAATTCTGAGCACTGCTCAAAAAAAAGGACATTTAAACAACACAATCAAACCCCAAGTCAACCATAGGTAGTCTGACTGTTATTAGGTACCATTGCCATGCTGCGCCACAGACTCTCCTGGAATTGACAAATCCTTTTAGTCCAGATCTGGGAGGAAATCCGTCAGTAAACCATCCACCACCTCATCAGGAGCAGGTGTTGTAAGGAGGCTACACACACTACTGAGCCTCATTTTGACTGTTGTGTTTATCCACTTCAATATTGAATGTGAATCTAAATCCAAACTGCGATTGGTTCTGAATTCCATTCAACAATGTAAAGAACAAAGTATTTGTGATATTTACCTACAGCTTTATTTTTGTTGAGCAGTATAAATATGAAATATAAATAACTTTGGGCTGTTGGGGTTCTTCCAGGTGGTTGAGTTGCTCAGTCCCCTCAAATATGAACATGGCAGTTCATGAAATTCCAAAATGTCACTTTGTCTGGTTCCACATTTTATTGTTTGATCAGAATCATAAATTATTACAATTTCTGCTCATGCAACAATTAATTTGTGTCAGTGTTTCTTGCTGGTTTAACACATTTTCTAGTGACCCCTATTTGCCACAGGTGTTTACTGGGCTCTCTCTAACCAAATAAATCTCCAGTGTGGCATTTCCATAGTTCTGATTGGTCATCAGACAGCTCACCACACTATTTACAATAAAATTGCTTTTGATCTGATCAGATTTAATGATCTAAGTGACACTAGTTAAGTGTTGACACTGGAGAACCATTGAATGATTTCCAAACTGGTAACCAACTTCTTTATCAAAACTACACAGAGAAGTAGAAATAAAACTATTGACTGGTCAGTAACCATTAGTTATCACAGATTGTAAAGTATGAGATCAATGACTCTTAAAATTGACTGAGCAGGGCAGAAGTCAAGTGAGGGTCATAAATCTCAACTCTTGCTATCAGAGCTTCTGCTGTATTTTACAGACTCTTTGCCTGTCAGTTCACTTTAAACATATCGTTTTTCTTTTTAATGATGTGAGAGACACTGTGAATATTTGGAAGTAAACTGATGATAACGGTTATGCTAAACATTTATTTGGGGAAAAGATAGAAGCGAAACAAACAGACAAGTTGATCACTTCTATGAAACACACAAAATAAACCATAGTGTTACATGAATAAAGTCAAGCTGATGAATAAACTCTGGCTTTTCAGCAGAATAGATGGACACCATGGCCTTTGAGATGAAACACACCACAGTTTCTGTTGTCTCTTGGCACCAAGACCCTTTGGAAATGGGAAATGGGAAAGTGAAGCTGGAACGGTTAGCTGTGTTTTGCAGGGAATGTTACAGCCGTCTTAACCACTGATCTGAACACACACCTCCTATTCCACAGGTCTTGGGATAAACTGGTTGTGCTTCCATTTGCTGCCACCAACTTCAGACTAATTTTATTGTAGCCTCAAGTTTGCTTGGTGTCTGAAAGTGCAAACCCAAACTATTTCAACTGACGACAGCTGCGCCTCCCAAAAGTGTTTTAAGGGTTCCTCTCAAATTCATCCTTCTTTGTGCACTAGTGTGCAGTCTTGTTAGGACAGGAAGAAGCCATACAATTGTCCAATGTCTCCTGGGGCGCTGAAGTAAGGTTTACATTAACAACTTTAGCAGATGCTTTTATCCGAAGCGACTTATAGGTTTCCTTTGGAGACTCTGGTTTTCCCCACAATCCCAAAAATATGCGGTTAATTGATCTAAATTCGTTTTTTGTTTTGGCTGAAAGTGCATCGGGTGCAATTGTGTGTTTCAGGTTTTGAATGCGTTCAAAACTTCTTTACTTCGTTCCAGCAAGTATTATCGACTGTCAGAATTCAAATAATAGGAATATTTTACTGTATCAGTTATTTCAATCTGCTCTTGGCTTTTTTGTGTAAAAACACATTTAGTGTTGGATACTCACAAATAGAGTGGTACCTCGAGATACAAATGCTTCGAGTTACGAAATGTTCGAGATACAAAAGGTCTTGCAGGAAACATTTTGCTTAAAGATACAAAAAGAATTCCAAGATTCGAAAAACATTAACAGTTCTGCTCTATTATCCGCTTGTTCAGTCTGATGTCACGCTGCGCCTCCGGGTCCTGGCGCTCCATTCTCCCATTGCAGACAGTGCTAAAGGGGGCTAATATGCTACAAAATACTTTAAATCAGTTTTAAATCAAGCGAAACATTATGTATAGATTACCAATAATGCAAGTTAGATAAACCCTGTGACGCATTCTCAGAAGTGTCTCTTCATCTGTCTGCGCTTGTGCTTGAAACTGTGTTGGTGTTGGTGTTAGTAATTCGTGAAATATCTCGAGAAAGTTAACTTTCATCCGTGGTGCCGTAATGTTTTCTGCATCCGTTCCACCACCTCCGACACGTCGCTTTACTCAAAGTAAGGTTTCACATTTGTGTACGTATTACATATTTTACATGTGTTTTATTCTGATTTATTATCATTTATTACATTAACAATGTGTAAATTTAAGGATAAAAAAATGGAAAACCAGAGAAAAATCAAGTAACATTTCTTCTATCAACTTATACTGTTGTTTCTGAGAGCTGTTGCACAGATTAGGCGTTTTACATGTAAATCTTGCTTCGAGATAGGAAATGTTCGAGATACAAAAGCCACCCTGGAGCGCATTAATTTCGTATCTCAGGTTACCACTGTAGTATGTGTTGGGTACATCTTCTTTTATGGATGCGTTAAAAAACTCTTTACATAATTATAAGTACGCCAGACTGTCAGAATCCGAAATGTAATTTACTGTAGCATTGGGATTATACAATCCTGAACTTAGTGTTTTTAAAATGAAATAAATAAAAAAATTTCATGAAATTGCACATTTTGGGGGGCACAGTAGTACATTTTTGGATAGGGCACCCCTTTGGCCAGCAGCAGCCCTGCTTCGGACTATTTTAATATTGATAACATTCTGTGAGAGTGAAGCAAACCCAACAGCAGGGGTGCTCATTACGTCGGTGCGACTGGTCGACGCGGCTGAACTTGAAACAATATCAGTCGATCATCCATCCCGTCATTTGATCAATGTACAGGGCAACCAGTCACATGACACCTGAATTTTGACCTTTATGTCACCGGTCATGCGTAAACAATGACGCTAAGTGCTAAGCTAATCAGCGTATTACATAAAATTTTTGGCCCATGCTTAAGTATATGGTCACCAAAATGAGTGAAGGAGCTGAACCAAGTAAATCACATGTGTCAAACTCAAGGCCCGCGGGACAGATGTGGCCTGTGAGAGCTTAAAGTTTTGAGTGTCTAAAAAAAAAAATGAACACTACATTTCCCACAAGGCATTTAGCCGCAACCGTGTTTCCGCATCCATACTCATGAGTGATACTGCAGAGCTGCCAACTCTCACACAATGAGTGTAAGACTCAAGCATTTGAGTGATCTCTCACCCCATACCAACGATTTTTCACGCTAAAATAAATTTCAAGATGTGAAATGGACACAGCTAATAGTTTTTCTGTGATCTGTTTCTTGAGCCTGATGATAAAAGATGATGATCGAAATGCATCGTCTTCAGTCTGTGAGGTTTTTTTTCGCTAAACAAATGACAAAAATGCTATTTTTCTTTATTCACTTGGACAGTTTGATTCTTCATTAATGGAGTTATGTGGGTTTTCATAAGCTGACAAAAATCAAAAGGATTTATATTAGAACAACAAGCATACAATTGTTTCTATGCAACTGAATTGTCACTTGAATAAGTTATAAATAATGTGTTATTTAACATTAAGGAGTAGTTACATTTATTTTACATTACATTACATTGTTTTACATTTATAAGTTACATCTGGCCCTTTGAGGACAGCCACTATGCTAATGTGGCCCTCTGTGAAAATGAGTTTGACACCCCTGAAGTAAATCATTAAGTTCTATATGAAAATCATTTAGTCCAAATAGCGTTCCACAATGACTGATGAACATTTGGAAGTGTGCTTGAGGCTGACAATCAGCAGCTACTGTCCGGACTATGCATCCCTGGCTGATTCAGTTCAGTGAAAGTCATCAAATTAAACTCAGGTTACTACAAAAAAATGTAAATAGTTAATTATTATGTGTGTTTTGTCAATTCTCAATAGAGTTGAAAATAATTGTTTGTTGATTGTTGTTTTACATTTTTGTAAATTTGTAGATTGCAGCTCGCAAGCTGCAAAAGTGTGAGCACCCCTGACGTACATTGTGCAAAACCAACTGACATCAACTGATCATATCATTGTTCCAGTTAAAAATACAAAAAAAAAAACAAAAAAAAAAACATATTGAATGAATGAATCCCTAGTTTAACAATTACATTTATGTTTCTCACACACACAAAAAACTACAACATAATTACGGCCTTTATTTTTTTAACAGATAGGACAGCAGCTAGACAGGAAGAGAGTTGGATATAGAGAGGTGTATGTCCATGGCACCTTCCGCTACACCACGGTACCGGACCAAAAATACATTTTTAAAAAGGATGGAGATTTTTTTTCAGTGTAAGAAGACTACGAGAGATCAAGTCTACGTAGAAGACTACGTTCAAGTTATATATTTGATTATGTAAAATCCAGGGTGATTTTGTCATTGGTGAGAGTATACCGGTAAGTCTCAGTGCTGTGAAGTATCCAGAATATAAAAAGGTGAGAGATGAAGATTTTGACGTTATTTTGAATGTAATCTTCAATTTCAAATGTCAACACCTACACTCACAACCAAGATTGCTCATTGGAGTTTGAGAAACTGTTGTGAATGATTAGGTAATTTTTCCAAAAGTGTTTCTTTCCATGTTGGTTTGGCAGAGAGCTCCGTCATTGTTCGCAAAACAAATGATAGTCCTGGCAGCAGAGCAAAGAGCATTGCTGAAAGTTTACCTTTATAGATGATGTCTGAGAAAAAAATGTTCTCACTTCCCCACAAACCTTTAAGAACAAACTTCATCCGGAACATGAAAGGAAGCCTGATAAATTCTGGGAACATTCTTTGTGGAGATTGGGACTCCATTGAGTCCAAAAGATACAGAGAGAATACGTTTGTACATTACACCATCGATGTAATGTACAATTCAATAAAAGGCTTTTGAAATATTTTAGAGAGAAAACTGATGAAAACATAGGATTTTACAATAATATCTCTAATCTAAACTCAGCCATCTAATCTGGACGGAGTGATGAAATAAATTCAAGGTGCTGATTAAATAAATGAAGTGACAATGACTTCATGTTTGCTTGAGAGTGTTTAATGTTGAAAAGCACTAATGTAGCTTGCTGCGACAGATACGGTAGATGAGACCAAGGTGTTTGACCGCTTGGGTACTGTGATAAGCCAGATAAAGGCTCTCCATGATGTTTGTCTTGTAAAAACAGGAATGAATCATACACACGCTCCTGGAATCTACAGAAGTCTGACATTAAACACACATCCAGACGCATGGTGTGATGTGAGAAGATCTAAACCTGTACCAGCGAGTACCATTCAGATTTAAGATGGAGAAACGCTGAAAGATAAGAGTGAATGATGGAAGTACATAAAATAAGCTTTAAGAGATTCAATCTGACATTATTTTAACTGATTTAAACTCTGGTTGAATCTGATTCACAGTGTTTTAGATTTGACCAGAGTCAAGGTTCAAAATGGGTTTTCAATTTTTACGGCAAGCATTGATTCATTTTCTTTACTGTGAAAAGCAGGGTTGTAGCCTGTACAGGAGTACACCTTGAAAAACAAGACTGTGTCAGTTAAAGCTAGGGTTCTTTAGATGCCTCCTGATCTGATTAAGGGAGACAAAACTTGATTAATGATTGAATATGTGTTTTTGAAGAGTTTTTGAATGGGATGACACAGTGAGACAACGGGCAGCATTGTGGCCTTTAAGTACAAAGGTTGCTGGTTCAAGGCAAGCCGGTGGAATTTCTGAGAGGAGCTTGCTTCTGTGGGTTTCCTCTGAGCACTATGGGTTTTCCCCACAAATATGCCGTTTAACACAGAAGTCCCAGCCATTTTTGAAAATTTTACAATTTGCGCTGATAAATTACCTTTAAAACAGTACTTTGTGGCAATGTATGATATCATTCTACAACAAATTTGAAATTGTACAAAAATACAATTATAAGTATTACATTTTTACTGTAAAAATCTGAAAAGTTGAGCACAAACCTTACACACTACTAGCAAAAATCATAAATTCCCCAAAAAGACACCTATCGAACCTCTCTTAAACCTTACACACTCTTCCATAGGGCTGGGTATTGTAACCAATTTGGCAATTCAATTTGATTCTTATTTTTATGGTTTTTATTCGATTCAAACTTGATTTTGATTCAATATCGATGAGCTATAAATATTTAATTTAAAATTTAAGTTTTGCAGATTTGGGATCCATATTTTGATATAAATGCTGCTAAATGAAATTTTCCTACTTAAGTTTATTACTGAAATACACATATTTTAAACAACTTTTATTTTAACTAGAGGTGAAAATTCATATCTTCTTACGTGGATTTCCAGAATCGATATTGTTGAGTTGAACTAATGATCGACTAAATTCGGAGGATCAATATTTTTTACCTTTCACTAGAGTTCCAAGCACCATTGTGCTTTGTTTTGTGCCAGAACTTTCAAAAGCAAGAGCCATCTCACAGGTCTTGTACTTTTTAAGGCTTATCCCATCTTTTCACCACCTAATGGCACGGATTTAAATATACCAAAATATTAATATAGACATTTTTGAAACCTCCACATTATATTTAAAATCAAAATTAAAAAATAGCTGGGTTGCGTTATACTTACTTAATTCAAAACAGCTGGTGTGATTGCCACATGCATCGGTGCGTGTAGAGACTTCGAAAAGTTAACATTGGATTGATTGAAATCTTTAAGTTCTTCTTAACGGAACTGGCAACTTGTCCATGGTGTACCCAGCAGAACCCTGTGATGCTGCAAAGGTGGGAATAATTATACAATAAATAATTATCTAACTATTACATGAGAATGGAAAGTCAGCAAATATATATATATA
>SRMA01027106.1:25769-49967 GCA_007224835.1 Danionella cerebrum | reverse complement strand
AAGGCACCTCTGCCTACAACATCTTTCTAATCCTCAGAGGAAATGCCTCCTCAAGCCATCACTCACTGGATCTGCAGGATCTCAATTCAGTGACTCGGTCAAAGGTACAAAGCTCTGTCAGTTTAGGAAGTTACTGTCATTTTCTTGAAAACAGTCAGTACTTTCAGAACCAGTTGTAATCTCCACGATGTTAAAAAACCAAATGTCAAATCGCCTTAAAGGAAACTGATCAATAAAATATGCCAAAGTCAACCGTTCGCACATGAACTTACTGAAGTTTTCACAGGACACACTCTTTATGAAGACTAAATCCGCACCTAAATATTTAGTTTTTCTTAAAGGATTGAATCTTCTTAAAAATTAAACAGATATTCAATGTCAGTGAAATGAACGCACACCTGAAAACAACACGATGAGCAGCATACTTGCATAATATCCTCGCACTCGCTGGCTTCTAAGGAATGGGGAATTTCCACATCACTTTTTTTTACTAATCTGACAAGATGATTTAGAAGCCAATTTGTACCCCTTCAGGAAAATTTGTTTTTAGCTTTCATACTTTCATATGTGCATGAGTCTGCATTTTAAATTATTTATCTCCTCTGAAAACTTTCTTTTTTTCACAGAATGCCCTCGTAATGTAGCAGAACTAAACATAACTGGTTTCAATAATTCTCATCCATTACTCAGGCTGAACGATACATGGTTTTCTTTTTCAAACAGACATTTGTTTCTATAAATTCATGTTTATTTTTTACTGTTCATGCTTTTAAATTAATTGAACCTTAAAATGTTAGTTTGTTACATTCTGATTATGTGGAGCTGATGTAAACACAATAAAATGTTTTTTTTTCCCCCAGTGTTTATGTTGAAGTACAGCATCCACTCAATGTACAATTTAAAAAATATATAAAATTGGCCTCAATGGCTGTAATTCCATGAAAACATAAGTAATATCATAAAAAAATAACCTGTATGCTTATCATTAAAGACTAACCCAAATGATTAATAAAACATAAAATTATCTTGATGCCTTCCTGGTATGCATTATTTAATATTCCAGGTTCATATTAAAACTTCTGATTATTTTTTTTAGTTTACAAATTAATTTGAATAACATTGGGGTGACAGAGGATGACACTGTGGCCTTTCAGTAAGAACGTCACTGGTTCTTGGACTGTTCTCACCGCAGCCCTAGAAAAGCAGGCATTACATCAGGAAGCTGATAAAAAGATGACACTTTATCACGCTGTGAATGGTATACTTTTATAACTACCTCAAATTATATCCGCTACCACAACCCCCTGTGAACTCTGATATCCCCCCAACGTTCCGTACCACTGAACTACACAAAATGACTAATAACACTTTAAACTCAATCGTATCCTGCAGATCACAAACTTGTAATAAAAATGTCCTCCTATCAAACTCATTCATTCATTTTCCAACCCGCTTCTTTCCTTTCGGGGTCACAGGGGTCTGCTGGTGCCTCTCCAGAGCACATTACTTTTCTACTATTTCAATGACGGTTTGAGTCATGTCACATTTACAATAGACTGCATGCAAACCAATGATCATGTTTATATTTCTTAATCGACCACAAAATTCACTTTATTTGCACGGAGCGAATGACGAGACAGAATGAAAACAAGTTCAAATGCAATAGGAACAAGGCTTTATAAAAAATGAAATGAGATAAAAGTACAGACAAATACACTTATTTGACACATATGCCAAACATTCACATACACTTGTATCTCATAACAGTTTGTACACTAGCAATAATCCAGACCCCAGTAAATAACCCATCTCTTGATTCTTCATGTAGAGAGTACGAGTTACTGAAGCGGAATGGATCCTGGGTGGAGGCATACGAGTGCCAGGAGATCACAGAGAACACTTGTGACCTCACGCATGACCTGTCATCTAACTCAAACTACTCCATTCGTGTACAAACCCACTGTGATGGTCAGAAGTTATGGACACCACTACCAGAGACTTTCAATCGAAGAAACAGTTGAGCAAATTTAATGGAAATTTCAGAAATGGTTTTATTTTTGTTAAAAGGAAAACAAAAATGCTTTCCAGTTATCTGAAGCAACTTATGGCATTAACAATTCAAAGTGGTTGTATCAAACAAACGTTTCTGTTTATTTTGTTGTGCAGCAGTGTTGCTGGCTCCGAAGCTCACTGTGAATTTGCAGATGGATATGATTCTAGTTGGGATCAGTACGACTCTTTCAGATCCAATTGTTAAGCTTCAAATCTGGAAGGAAGACGACGAAGAAAATGTAAGAATCTTTTCATACTTTTTTTTTCTTTTTTAAAACTTTAACATTTCCTACAGGCTCAAGAAACAGATCACAGATAAACTATTAGCTCCGCCCATTTCACATTTTGAAATGTATTTTACCGTGAGAAATCGGAGATGTGGCGTGAGAGATCACTCAAATGTGTAAGTCTTACCTTCAATGTGTGAGAGTTGGCAGCTCTGCAGTTTCACTCGTGAGTATGAATGTGTAAACACAGTTGCGGCTACCGTAGGCCAAAGGCATTGTGGGAAATGTAGTTTTTAGGGGGTCCATAGGCTCTATAGTTTTTTCGCCCAGCCTTATTTTTTTCCAACCCTGATAGATTTTCCTTCTCCTTCTCCTACCATCACCCCATATCTCCTAGCATATGACCCTTTAGGGCAGGGGTGGGCAAAGTCATTCCTGGAGGGCTGGTGTCCCTACTAATTAAGCTCTTCTTGGTTTGTTTGTACTGAAGCAGGGCTGGAACAAAAACCAGGAGGGACACTGACCCTCCAGGAATGACTTTGCCCCTGCTTTAAGGGCTCTATAGGTATTAATATGTGACTGCACTGAGTTTCTTTTCTTTTATCCGGCCACATAAGGATCACTTTGATTTATTTTTCCAGACAAAGAGAGACCTAATACTAAGTGCATGGAAGTAACTTGAAATCGTTGTAAGTGTTCTAAACGCGATTGTACGTTCAGGGGGGTGTGTGGGAACCTTGTCTCACCGTTTTGGCTTCTGGCTCATCCAGAGGATGGAATAGGCCTCACGCCTTACGTCCTTTATAGTCCATGGCTGGGATTATTGTCCATGTGTGCCCAATAGAAACGAGGCAGTGAGCCAGGCATGGAAGAAAACACGCAATGGCAACACTTCTGTGACATTCACTCATTCGATGTCCCGCCTGAGAGCCGCATAATCTACCGTGATAGGTGGTTTTGTTCAGCTCCGCACAAAACACTGTGAAGTTCCATTTGCATCAAACACGCTGGAGGCACTAATATTAACCCTTCATATTAAAATAGGGGCCACAAATATCGTTCCGCGGGCCGCACTAAATGGCCTGCAGGCTGCGAGTTTAAGACCCCTGCTCTACACCCAGTCTCCACCGGGTGGGTAAATGCTGCCCATCCTGCCTCTTTGCGTTCTGCTGCCAGCTCCGTGTATTTGAACCTGTTTAGATCATGTGCAGCTGGTACACCCTCTTCCCACGCTTGCAGTTAAGTGTTTGTATCTACTCTGCTCTTCTCCAGATGCTTTGCTACTAGATTTTGGTTATGCCGAAATACATATAATAATGTATTTAAGTACTGTGTGTTGGAGATCTGTTCTGACCAGCACTGATGTCTTTCCAGATCTTAATTCATGTGATGAGAGCTCCTCCCTATCAAAAATCCATCACTGCTAATCGAATAGGAGAAAGGATGTGCTTCAGGGCAGAAGCGCTGATCGAAACCATTAACCGGAGCTGCAGCACTGACGTGCAGTGTGTCCACATTCCTTGTGAGTTACCACTCGTAAATACTGTGCCTTGACTAAAGCCCTCTACACACTTTCTCACAGACCCATGATGTCAGCAGGGTGCTCTTCGTCTACGTTGAGGAAACAATAAAATGACACTCCCTGCCTTAAGATGGCGTTTGCAGTACAACAGATGCTCACTGCGCCAAACGGGGAAACAGGAAAAGAAGACGAAGACAGAGAAGTTTATACTGTTGGTGCCTGATCAAAGGGAGCTCTTTGATGGCGTTTTTGTGACGTTTCCTGTATGAAGTCGCTATGAAAATGTTGGATGTGTGCCATCGAACGGTTCTTTTACGTGCTACTCAGCTTTCATTGGTCTTTCTCCTTCTGAACTGATCCGATTTGGCACTCCAAAACTCTTTTGTTCTTTGACACCACTCGTTCGGTCCGATGTGTGATGTCCCGTTGGAGCCCATGGTTTAAGTCCGAGGGACATTTTCGCACAAAACTTTGCAACTAAAATTCGGGTCTGTGTGTACTGGCCTTTATGCTGCAGTCAGGGATCTCTAACTCTCAGTGATGGGCCACTAATGGAAGTTGCTTTTACAGTTTCCTTCATTTCAGAGAATTTCATTAGAAGATTAGGTTTTTAGTTAAATTATTTATTAGCTTCTTTGTCAGTTTCATATGTTTGTAAATCTGACAGTCAGATGAACCTCACTCCACGTCAATGTCCAGTAGTGTTAATTAGTAAAATAAACCTTTTTTTTCTTCTCAGATCAAATGACAGTTCTGCCAGTGGTTGTGAGCGTTTCTGTTATACTGGTTGCTCTGACTATAGTCTTGGGATGGTCTATGAGCCGTTTCAGTTCACAGATCAAATGCATTTGTCACAAGGAAGCGATTCCCAATGCACTGGTAAGCTTTAAAAAAAGTTATTTTTTTATTCTTGTGCTTTTAAACACAGTGCCTTTATTAAAACACTTCAGAAAATATAATAGACCTAAAACACACAAAACAGCATTTATCTGAATGTCAGGGATGTCTGAAGTGAGCTCAGAATTGGACACTTTGGTGTAGGGCAGGTATTCAACTAAAATTAAAAGGAGTTTCAATTTTCATGAAAGGGGTTTCATTTATTGATTTGAACGCTCTACTAGTTATTTTGAAGCTTTGAAAAATGAGAAGAATAAGCACCAAATGCAAAGCATTCCAAACAAGCACTCACACAGACAGAGTAAAAACATCCCACAAAGTAACTTTCTAACTAATCACTTCCCTCCTGCTTTACTCAAAGAAAACAATTACACAAAGAATCTGAGGCAAATTAAACGTGTATTTGTAGTTATTAGTGACAGAGAAGGAGGGATACACCAGGCATTTTAACAAAACCAACCAAATCCAAGTCATGTGATCCTCGATTAACGGCTCCATAACTGGTTCATCTAAAAATTAACGAGTGGAAATTAATACCTAATATTTTCGCTTACTTTTTCCAGCTTGATGACTGGCCCAAAAGGCCATCTGTCCTACAATCATCTTCACCGGAGCCCACAGAACCGATTCTTCTTCTCGCAGCTGAAAAACGCCTTGAATGTAATGAATGTGAATAGATGAAAGAGTGTTTCTATCGAACCTTTGTGTAGTTTTAAACGTCCAACAACAGATAAATCCATGTTAAAGTTCTTAGAAACACTGGAGGAATAACATGTCCATTCTGTATAGATAAAACTTGCAGAAAGTATGTGTTTTCTTTTTGTCTTATGAACTTGTTGAAGTCACACATTCACATAAATATAAACCCTGTGTACGAGCTCTGCTTTTATATGACCGATTAAAAAACTTGACCTGACAAACCAAAAATGTGTTGATTTCTTCATTTATGAGAACATCGAGAATATGGAACATAAAAAAAAACTAAGCGCTTCAGATTTCCCCTAAAATCTACTGAGAGTCAGTTTTAAATGGTCACCACACCCAGAACAAACGTCACTGGGAATAAACACCTCAAATGGACAAAGAGGGGTTGTCAGCTGTGAATTATGCCAAAGTCCACACGTACACGTGTTTCACGTAATAATCAAGTACAGCGGTACCCCGAGATATGAATGCTTCGAGTTACAAAATGTTTGAGATACGCAACGTAAAGGAAATTTTTAGCTTCGAGATGCGAAGAAAAATTTGAGATACGACCAAACAAACGCAGTTCTGCCCACTTCACTTCCCGGTCCTGGCGGTCCTATCTCCCAGTACAAAAAGGGTCTGATTTGAAAGACGTATTTTGCTTGTGTTTTATTATCACTTATTACATTAACAATGTGTAGATTTAAGGATTGAAGAAACATTACTTGATTTTTCTCTGGTTTTCCATTTTTTTATCAATTTATACTTTTGAGAGTCGTTGCACGGATTTGGTGTTTTACATGTAAAACTTGCTTCGAGATACGAAATGTTCGAGATAAGAACCTCACCCTGGAACGGATTACTTTTGTATCTCAGGGTACCACTGTACTTGCATGCATATTTATGCGGTTTTAACACATGCACAAAAAAACTCAATGATTGGATTGTTTAGATTGTTTGTCATGTATATTAACAGACCAAGTGATGTTTCTGTATCTTTTGTACTGATTCATTCATTCATTCATTTTCTAACCCGCTTATTCCCTTTCGAGGTCAAGGGGTTCTGCCAGTGCCTAACTCCAGTGCACATTGGGCCAGGGGGGGGGGGGGGGGTGCACCATGGACAGGTCGCCAGTCCATTGCATCTTTTGTATTGATGTTTTGGTATATTTACCGGAATGAAAAACATATACAGCGAAACCTATAGCGCACCTTTTAAAAGGACTTTCAGAAATGCAAATAGCTTACACCTATATGGACTATGTTTAGAAGGACATTCAGTCCAGAAGCAGCAGTAGGTTTGGTATCTGTGTTGTTTTCCAGGATTATTTATAGACAACAAGGTTGGTATAAGAATTGCAGCTGATTCGCTGTCCATGTGGAAATTATTATTATTTTTTGCTTAAGAATTTCTTATTCTTAGTTTTCTGAATTTATTTTGCTAAACCTTATGCAGTAATTCCTCTCCCTGCCTTTAGAGGCCACCACACTTGTTGCTGCCTTAGTTCTTCTTCATGTTTTTTTGTTAGTGTAATGTTTCTCACCTGTGCCTAATCATAACTGGCTATTTACCGTAAGTGCTGCTTTGTTTCCCTGCCTTTCACTCGGTTTTTGTTTAGACACAGTTGTGCTATATAGGGATGTCCCGAGCCGATCATAAAGATCGGTATCGGGGCCGATCGAGGCATTTTTTAACTGATCGGAATCGGCTCTATGTATCGGACCGATCGAATGTTTTCGTCAGCTACGTCACGCACGTGTCGCAAACTCGCATGTTAAACTCGCATGTTGTTTACTACTTGCAATACGGTGCTAAGATGTCTGCAGTGTGGAAGTATTTTAAGTTGGAAAGTGATTCTAGTCTGGTAGCTACATGCAACGTTTGCAATGCGAGCTGTTGTGTGCTGCCCCTTTAAGGACGTTGATGACGTGCTTAGAGCGTGCGTGAATCAGGAAGAAATATGAGAGACTCGCATGTTTGTGCTCGTGTTAAAAAAAAAGGTTCAAGCTCTACAAAAACCTTCATTTAATGCTTATTTATTCCCAGCGTGGTAAGCTAATGTTTAAAAAAGTATATTTTGTTTATTTAAAAGGGATTTCATAGATCGCTATTTGTTGTTTATATTAGCGCCTAAGCGCCTAAATAGCGTGTTTAAGTTTTGTGTGTTGTGATGATTTACATGTCTTTATCTAATAGGTTTGTGACATGTTGAAGTGTTCTTCGTAACTTAAAATGTGTAACATTTTCGTTGTTGAAGAAATAGAAATGTTTATTTACTGATTGTTATTTAATACCCCATGTAAAATATATTATTTTCTCTTTTTTTTCTAGTTTGACGCGGTGGTACTAGCAAAGCAGCCTTTAATACTACCAAATCTTAAAACGAAACACACGACAGAATATTGCGACTTCACTGAGCTGTAAAATTGAGATTTCATATTTGTGAGAAATAAAAAACAGTAAAGGAACAGGTTGCTTTCAGTTTTTTTTTTTTTATTGATGCACTGCTGAGCTATTTGGTTGTCAAGAGTACACACTGGATTGATTTAATAAACTGCATGCACTTAAAGTGTGCAATTAGCACAAGGAAAAGACAAGTATCGGATCGGGACTCGGTATGGGTCGATACTTAAAATTAAATGACTCGGATCGGGGGCTCAAAAAACCTGATCGGGACATCCCTAGTGCTATATATTCTAATCCTCCTCACTCTTCCACAAGTAAGGGAATTTCTTTTTGTTACATTTTTGCTGTTGCTCAGTTGTTTTGCTTTTCCCCTCGTGAAGTTTGTTTTCCTGTATACTTTAATTAAAGTATACTTAAATTTTAAACTTTAATAAAGAAGCTGTCCTAGAAGATCATTGGGCCCTTTCGTATCTCAAGGAAAGTTTACCCTGTATCTTACCGTTTAGTTCTCCTTCCTAATATTGATCTTAATATTAAAGAAGAAGGTATTATTCTTAACTCCTAAATAACTATTAGTAACAAATTAATCTGGCCAAAACTCCCAAGTAACCTATTTGATTTAGCCTGAATAGTTTTCAGCAACTATCTACTAGTTCTTCTTTAAGAAAACTTAACTACAACAGTTGTTCCCATTACTGAGAGGAGTCTGGGACAGACAAAGGAGGGATGACCAGATGTACCCGGGCCCACTTGAGTATGTCCCAGTCCTGCCAGATACCCAGAGGATGAAAGTGTCATTCGCTTATGGTGGGAGCGAACCTGCATTGTGTGGCATTTGGTAAACCAGTGGGGCGGATGTACGTTCCATGACCCAGACCGCTGCTGAGAACCACACATGGCGTCCCATCTAGTCTGGAAAGCACTCGTGGACACAACTTCATACTAGAGCATGACACGGGAGTGGATTTTCACTCTGGTTCCATCCCACTCCCAGAGAAAAAAATTCCCATCCCAATCCTGGACCAGAGTAAAAAAAATAAATCCTGTCCTGTCCCAATCCTATAGAACTGACTCCTGGTCCCATCCCACTCCGACTCAAAATTACTCCCACTCCCATCCAAATCCTGCCAGCTTACAAATACCTGTAGTCTTTTTGAACGGATTCCAGTTTAGTAAAAACAGGACATTGGTCACACCGTGTCCATCTTAGTTGAATGAACCGAACCCCAAGAAAATAGTGTTTGTATCATTTTTAGCCATTTTTCCTTTCAGAGGAAATAAAACTTTCCAAATCTGCAAATGTTTGTTATTTTTATGTTATAAATGCTCAGAACAGTGTGTAATAACAAAAAACGATCGGAATTTTCTCTTTATAAACAACTATAAATGTACAGCAATACGATTTTTGTGATTACAGAAATTAACCTCAACCTATTGTGCAACAACTCAAGTTGTTTTGTTTGAATACGGATCAGTGTCGATTTTACAGGTTCTTTTATTTACAAAGGTCCGGGTTTTGTCAGCTGTGTAATATAGTAGAGTAGTTCCTGTCCAACTGAAGACAGAACCAGCCTTGCCACAGGTTTCCCCTTAATCAGAAAAAAATCTCTATAAATATATTACATCAGATTAGATTTATCCAAAAGGAACCCTTTTGTTTCTTTACAAAAATTTGCAAAAGATAAAAATAAATGAATGAAGCAATATGTTGTTGGAATCAAGAGCATGAGCAGTTTTAAAGCAATATTATATAGTCAATTTATAAAATGTCAAAAATGACACTATATATTGAAAAACATTGTTTGGAAGCTTTTCTGAATATCTGATATCAGTTCAATCATTTAGTCCTCTGGCTCCTCCATGTGGTCATATCCAGAACTGCAGATATTTTAAACAATGAAGCACATGAACAGGATGTCTGATCAAGTGTTTAAACTTAGAGATATATCTTTAATAACTGAAAGAAAGACTGAAAGAAAAAAAAACCAATTAACCTAATCCCAAGTTTAACCAAAATAAATCTCTGAAAACATTTGGTTCATGAACTCTCAGCCTCCTTCTTTCAAGTGAAAGTGAAACTACTGAAGAAAAACCTGTTTTTAAGAACAAGGAAGTAAAATACAACACGAGAGAAGAAGACGGTAAGAGTAACTTTAATTTACTTTCATTGATGATTCATTATCTTGCTTTTCAAGTTTCATTATAGTAAAACTATAAATACATCTTTCTTAAAGTATCGCTTAAAACTAGGTGAAAAGTGTGAGTTGTTCAAATTTAAAGAAAGGTATATTTTATTTAACTTAGTGTAAGTTCAACTACTGACCATTGAATCTGATGAAATAAACCTGAAAATCTATAATTGAGGAGGTTTATATTCTCATCTGAGCTTTTATTTTAATTTCATCTGGAATCCTGCTGCTCTGACGATCAGAAGATTTCTTGTGTTAACAACATTAACATTTGTTCATGTCTCCAGAACTTCACTGAGAATCCAGAGATTTATTAAGAGATTTCTGAGTCGATCTCAAACTGATTCAGAGAAAGAGATTCTGTTTTTAAAAGATTCAGAACAAACATCTGAAGAACGGGAGAAAGATGAAGAGGTGAGAGAAACTTCAGCTGATGATCTTCAGGTATTTAAGGATCAGAATAATCAGATTTCTGGATATTTTCATTTCTAGAAAACTGCAGGGCTTCAGTGATCACAGCAGAAACAAACCACCGGATCCTTCTGAGAAACACTCTTCTGTCGAGTCCAGGTCAGATCTCCACATTATTATTGATTCTTTTAATCCAAAGCTTCCTAAAAATCATTTAATCTGTAATTATTTATTTTCATGTTTAATCTTTGTTTCAGTTTGTGTGAGAATGAAGCTCCTGAACCCAGCTGTGTGTCGATGAAGAGTGACCAGTCAATGTTTCTTCCTCCTGAATTCAGTTTAGGAGAATCTTCTGCTGATCTGAGGTCATCTCTAGTTACAGCTCAGTAAACAGAAGATAACCTTTCCTTCATTATTGAATATTAAATGTGATTTATCTTTTAATCTACAGTAAAGAGCGTTGTATTCCTAAAACAAATCTCTCGAAGAAGAAGCTGGAATCTGTTTTCAAGGTCAGTGTTTGTGTTTATCTCTGAACATCGAGAAACTAAACCAGTTTCACAAAACCAGTTTATTTGAGGAGAAATAACAGAAAATAAAATATTTATTTCTGAATCAGTTTTTATTGAAGTTTCACTGTTTAAATGTTGATTTCAGGAGATGGAGAACAACATCATCACTGCTCTGAAGAAAGAGCTGAAGGGGTTTCAGAACCTGTTAAATCCAGATCACAGAGAGAATCCTGGAGAAGATCTGAATGAAGATCAAAGAAGAAGCAGAGAGATGTTTCTGAAGATCACACTGCACTTCCTGAAGAAGATGAACCTGAAAGATCTCGCTAACACTCTGCAGAGCAGTAAGATCTCGAGATCCTCAGATTAATAAAGAGATGTTTATGTGTTTCCAGATCTTTAGTTTCTGCTGGTGATTTACTGCTTTAAGAGAATCTTTTGCTCCTCAGAACTGATGCATGTGTATCAGCAGAAACTCAAAACTCGACTGAAGAGTAAATTTCAGAGAGTTCATGAAGGAATCTCCAGTCATTGTGACTCAGCACATCTGAACGAGATCTTCACAGAGCTCTACATCACTGAGGGAGGACGTGGAGAGGTCAATAAAGAACATGAGGTGAGACAGATTGAGACAGTGTCCAGGAGACGGGAGACACAGGAAACATCAATCACATGCTGCGACATATTTAACCGCTCACCTGGACGAGAGAAGAGCATCAGAACCGTGCTGACGACAGGAGTCGCTGGGATTGGAAAAACCGTCTCTGTGCAGAAGTTCATCCTGGACTGGACTGAAGGAAAAACGAATGAAGATGTTCATTTCATCTTTCCTCTTCCTTTCCGAGAGCTGAACTTGATCAAGAGAAATATCAGTCTTGAGCAACTTCTGAACCACCTTCACCCAGAAACCAGAGAGTTCAGAAGAACAGACTTCGAGATCTACAAGATCCTGTTCATATTCGATGGTCTGGATGAGTGTCGACTGACTCTGAATTTCCAGAACAATCCGCTCGTGATCGATGCGACAGAATCAGCTTCAGTCGACGTGCTGCTGACCAACCTGATCAAGGGGAATTTACTTCCATCTGCTCTTCTCTGGATCACCTCTCGCCCAGCAGCAGCCAATCAGATCCCTGCGGAGCACATCGACCGGGTCACAGAGGTACGAGGATTCAACGACCCTCAGAAGGAGAAATATTTGAGGAAGAGGATCAAAGATCAGAGTCTGGCTGAAAGAATCATCTCTCACGTCCGATCCTCAAGAAGCTTGTACATCATGTGTCACATACCGGTCTTCTGCTGGATTGCAGCCACGGTTCTGGAGAGAATTATGGGGAGAGCAGAGAGCGCAGAGATCCCCCAAACTCTGACGCAAATGTTCACACACTTCCTGATCCTTCAGACCAAACTGAAGACTCAGAAGTACGATGGAGAAGGTGGAGCTGAAGCTCTTCCAGCTAGAAACACCATCATGGCTCTAGGAAAACTGGCGTTTGAACAACTGGAGAAAGGGAATCTGATCTTCTATGAGGAGGACCTGAAAGAGAGCAGTGTTGATGTCAGAGAGGTGTCCGTGTGTTCAGGGATCTGTACCCAGATCTTCAGAGAGGAGGATGAGCTGAGACTGGGGAAGGTCTACAGCTTTGTGCATCTGAGTATTCAGGAGTTTCTGGCGGCTTTATTCAAACTGCTGAACTTTTCTGAACAAAACACTGGAGAGAGGAAAGTTCCTTTACACGAGATGATGAGGAACGAAGTGGACAGAGCTTTACAGAGTGAAAGCGGACACTGGGATCTGTTCCTTAGATTCCTTCTAGGTCTCTCACTAGAGTCTAACCAGAGTCTCCTACAAAACCTTCTGAAACCAAGAGCAAGCAGCTCTCGGAGCAACCAGGAGACAGTTGAATACATCAAACAGAAGATCAGGGAGAACCCCTCTCCAGAGAAATCCATCAACCTCTTCCACTGCCTGAATGAACTCAACGATTCTTCTCTGGTGCAGGAGGTTCAGAAATACCTGAGTGGAGATAGCCATCGTCTCTCTGGAGTCGAACTGTCTCCTGCTCAGTGGTCAGCTCTGGTGTTTGTTCTTCTGAACTCAGATCAGGAGCTGGATGAGTTTATTCTGAGGAAATATGATCCATCAGAAGAAAGTTTCCTGAAGCTGCTGCCGGTGGTGAAAGAATCTCGAAAAGTCGAGTGAGTGTTTCCTCTCGTTTCTTACAACACAACTCAATAATTTTTGTAGAATCTTCAGGAGTTTGTCGTGGAATGTTATTTTTCTCAAATGCTTTTTAATTTCAATAGTTCTTCACTGTAACATTAACATTTGCTGAAGATCCTCTGCTGGAAAATATCTTTTTCTCATGGTCACCATTGAGCTTCTGCAGAGAGGATACAGATGATCTCTGAAAGTGAGGAACGTTAATACATCTTCAGCTGAGGACCAAGAGAGAATGTTCTGCTACTCTCAGGATTCGGTGTGTGGAAATAGGACCCAGATGCAAGCGATGAGATCAATAGGGTTTTATTCACGGAGCAGGTAAGTTCACAAAACCATAAGCGTAAGCTTGAGTCAGCAAATGATGACGGACGCTCCGTGCTCAGGCAAAACAAAGACCCGAGGAGAGAGGCAGTGGAAGACCCCGTAAGCTGGCAACCACCACGCTTCCGTGCCGAGAGTAACTGGAGAGAGGAAAAGCCAGGGGAGATACGAGCCGACGGAGATACTCACGCTGGCCCGCACTCACTCCGACCGAACAGGACTGGATAGAGAAGGTAGGTGCTGGCTTTAACAGAGATCGCGTTAGAGTAGAGAACAATCATCCGACAGAGGATAGAGAGAGAGGAGTATATATAGGCAGGTGATTAGAGCGTATAGACGGCTGGAGTGGTTAACGAGCGGCAGCTCCAGATGATCAGCGCTAATGAGGGGTAATCTAGAGTGAAGGAGAAACAGGTGAAGGAATTCAACAATCACCCCAAGATCCTGACAGCTACTGTCCCAAAGGTTTCCATGTAACGCTCTTATGTTTCCATGAAGCAAACAAATGTTATCTTATATCTACATCACTTTCATTGTCCAAACAGAAGAGAAACCCAGGACTGTTCTTCAGGACCATAACCCACCCAGTCAACGAGATACTTATAGCTCCTTCCACTGTGTCGAACGTCCAACTGCCGTTTGACTCTGTAGGCTGGTTGGCCTTCCACTAAGAGCGGAGGACTAAGAGCGGACTCACCAGAGGCGGAAATGAACAGTTTTAGACAGGAGACGTGAAACACTGGGTGGATGCGGGCTAACTGAGCTGGGAGTCTTAGGTGCATGGCGACTGGGTTGACTACCTTAGTGATAGTGAAGGAACCAATAAACTTGGGAGCCAGTTTACGACACGGATGTTGCAGCGGTAAATTACGTGTAGCCAACCACACTCGCTGTCCACAAATGTATGGAGGTGACCGGGGGCGATGACGATTGCCATATTTACACATTTGTTCCTGCGTTTTCTGTAGGGCATTACGGACTAACCTCCAAGAGCGTCGAGCATGCGCAACATAACGCTGTATAGAGGGAACAGCGCATTCGCGCTCTTGACTAGGGAACAATGGGTGCTGAAATCCGTTGGCAGCAGCATAGGGGGAGACTCCTGTAGCAGTAGACGGCAAAGAGTTATGAGCGTATTCAGCCCAGGAGATGTAATCACACCAGGACGTGGGAAATTTAGAGGTGAAACAGCATAGAATCCTACCCAGGTCCTGGTTAGCCCTCTCTGACTGCACGTTACTCTGAGGGTGGAAACCCGATGAAAGAGATACAGAAGAGCCTAGGATCTTACAGAACTCCTTTCATACTTGAGATGTAAATTGAGTGCCCCGATCGGAAACTATCTGGACTGGGAAGCCATGGAGGCGAAATACTTCATCCACCAGGATTTGGGCAGTCTCGAGTGAAGAGGGCAGCTTCGCGTGGGGGACAAAATGGGCGGCTTTGGAGAAGCGGTCTACGATAGTGAGTATAACGGTCTTCCCTCGCGATTCGGGGAGACTGGTAATGAAGTCTAAACCGATGTGAGACCAGGGTCTAGAAGGTATCTCTAACGGTAGGAGTAACCCGGCAGGCACAACAATTAACGAAGTGCTTAACGTCGGTCCTGATAGAAATCCACCAAAAGCGCTGTCGCGCAACGGCCTCGGTGCCGCTTGTGCCCGGGTGCCCAAACAGCTTAGAAGAATGGCACTAGCGTAGAACTTGCTCTCGAAATCTCTCCACGACAAACAATTTCTGGCTGGGGCATTCGGTAGGTACAGTGACGGAGTGCAAGGAATCGGAGACCTCGCGCTCAATGCTCCATGACCGACGACACGGGAAGGCGAGAGAACGGGTTTATTCTCTAGAGGCTCTGTGTCGGTTTCGAACTGGCGTGAGAGCGCATCGGGTTTGACATTCTTGGAACCCGGACGATAAGTGACTTGAAAGTGGAAGTTGTTGAAAAATAGCGACCAACGAGCTTGTCGAGCATTGAGGGTGCGCGCGGAGCGGATGAAACTCAGATTTTGGTGATCCGTCCATACCAGGAATGGCTCCTTGGTACCCTCCAACCAATGGCGCCACTCCTCCAACGGATGGCCAGTTATTCACGGTCTCCGACGTCATAATTGCGTTCGGCTGGAGATAACCGACAAGAAAAGAAAGCGCAGGGGTGAACCTTCCCATCACTCGCCGAGCGCTGCGAAAGCACCGCCCCCACGCCAGTGGCGGAGGTGTCTACCTCGACTATGAACTGGCCAGTGGAATACTGGCGCGGATGTAAATAGCGATTTGAGCTTGTCAAACGCCGCTTGAGCCTCCGCTCTCCAAGAAAAGCAGCACTTCACAGAGGTAAGCGCGGTCAGCGGAAGTGCGATATGCCCAAAATCCCGAATGAAACGCCTGTAAAAATTTGCAAATCCCAGAAAGCGTCTAAGGGCGGTGCGAGACTGGGGTGCCGGCCAATCGGACATGGGGCAGATCCTCTCCGGATCTATAGCAATACCCCGGGCGCTCACAATGTGTCCTAGAAATGGAACAGAGTTAGAGTGAAAGATACATTTTTCAGCCTTCACGAATAGACAGTTTTCCAAAAGTCTTTGAAGGACGAGTCGGACGTGCGAGATGTGGGTGGTGAGATGGGGAGAAAAAATTAGTATGTCGTCCAGGTACACGAATACGAAGACATTAAGCATGTCACGAAGCACGTCATTAATTAATGCTTGGAAGGTGGCTGGAGCGCTGCAGAGACCGAAAGGCAAAACCTGATATTCGAACTGGCCGAGGGACATGTTAAAGGCGGTCTTCCATTCATCCCCCTCGCGAATGCGGATCAAGTGATAAACATTACGCAAATCTAACTTGGTGTAGACTTTGGCACCTGACAAGAGATCAAAACCTGAGTTCATGAGCGGGAGGGGGTAACGGTCCTTGACAGTAATCTCATTTAATCCCCTATAGTCAACGCAGGGTCGTAACGAGCTGTCTTTTTTGACAAAGAAGAAGCCAGCTCCGGCGGGGGAAGAAGACCGCGTGATAGTTCCTACAGCCAGACCCGCGGATATATATTTTTCAAGCGCCTGCATTTCTGGTTTGGAAAGTGCATACAATCGCCCCTTAGGTGGGATACTGCCTGGCAGTAGATCAATGCGACAATAGATCAAGGTACTCGTCAGGCACGCCCTTCAGGTCGGGCTTAGCAGCGGGTTGCTTAGAGGGCGGTGGGGCAGCGGGCATGGCAGACTGGAGACAAGAGGAGTAGCAGCCCACCCCCCAGGCGGTGGGGTGGCAGTTTATCTGAGGGCTATGTTTCCTAAACCAGGGGATTCCTAAGATAACGGGATGAAGGGCAGAGGATATAACGACAAACTTTATAGATTCGTGGTGGTTGCCAGACACAGAGAGACTCACCATGCCAGTAGAACTGCCCCCGTCTGAGAGCTTCCGCCCACCGCCGGCGAACACAGCGGTATCCTCAGGAGATGGAACGAGGGGCAGGCCGTTGGAGAGGGCAAAGTCCTGGTCCATGAAATTACCCTCAGCGCCGGTGTCCAGGAGGGCAGTACAGGATACGGCACGACCTGCGAAGCGGAGCACTGCTGGCACCTGAGGGCATAATGTCTTTGGGGTCGCAGACATAGAAGATGCGCTCGCCAGTAGACCCCGGTTCACCCGGCTGAACGGCGTCTCTCTTGACGTAAGGCGAGTTCCACACTTTCAACATCTCCTCCTTGAAAACCCAGAAGGAGCGGCAGACCAGTGAGTTAGCTTCCCATTGAGCAGTAGCCCAGGCACGCGCTCGGCCCAACTGCAAGGACAGGACAAAGGCCACGCGTGTTCTGTCATTGGCGTAGGTGTTTGGCTGGAGGGAGAAGACCAACTCACATTGGATCATGTAAGTACAGCACTGCTACTGCTCTCCAGAATACGGGGGAGGATTGTTGATGCGCGGCTCCTTGGCACCGCGTGTCAACTGCTCTCCAAAACGCATGATGTTCAGCTGCGAGGTCAGGTCGGTGATCTGGGCACGGAGCTTCTCCACGTTGCAGCGTGTGGACGAGATCTCCACGTTGTGTCGACCAAGCAGAACCCTTTGGCACTTGATGGCGTTCTGCAGCAGATTATACATTGCTGGGTCCATTTTTGGTCAGATGCAGGTAAGTTCACAAAACCATAAGCGTAAGCTTGAGTCATCAAATGATGACGGACGCTCCGTGCTCAGGCAAAACAAAGGCCCGAGGAGAGAGGCAGTGGAAGACCCCGTGAGCTGGCAACCACCACGCTTCCGTGCCGAGAGTAACCGGAGAGAGGAAAATCTCACGCTGGCCTGCACTCACTCCGACGGAACAGGATTGGATAGAGAAGGTAGGCGCTGGCTGTAACAGAGATCGTGTTAGAGTAGAACAATCATCCGACAGAGGAGAGAGAGAGGAGTATATATAGGCAGGTGATTAGAGCGTATAGACGGCTGGAGTGGTTAACGAGCAGCAGCTCCAGATGATCAGCGCTAATGAGGGGTAATCTGGAGTGAGGGAGAAACAGGTCAAGGAATTCAACAATCACCCCAAGATCCTGACAGCTACTGTCCCAAAGGTTTCCACGTAACGCTCTTATGTTTCCATGAAGCAAACAAATGTTATCTTCTATCTACATCACTTTCATTGTCCAAACAGAAGATTCCAGGGATGTTTTAAATGTTCTGAAAAGGTTCAGGAGTTCATCATCTGTAGAAAGCTTTTAGAGAATATTCGGAATGAACGTAACCTTCTACCTGCTAATAACGTCAATGTTTTATAAGAAATAATCAATTCTTATCATTTTCGACTTTATATCTCCAGTGTTTCTGAATGTGGAATAACAGAGAGAGGTTTTGCTGCTCTGGGGTCAGCTCTGAGATCAAACCCCTCACACCTGAGAGAACTGAATCTGAGCCGGAATAATCCTGGAGATTCAGGAGTGAAGCTGCTCTCTGATCTACTGAAGGATCCTCGCTGTCTCCTCGAGAAACTACAGTAAGTTTATTATTGTAATAATTCATTTAATATTTACTGTCTCAAGAGAGAGTGGTTTTTATTTTCACCCAACTTTATTTAGGCACAGTAACAACAATAATTTAAATTTCATAAAACATAAGGAAATTTAAAAAAAACATAAAATCAAACATCATCCTCCACAACTCTTTCCGACAGTTTGTCCTTCCATGTTAAATTAACAGCCTTCTTTGAAATTCCTTTTTCAATTTTTTTTAAATCAAACTTGAAACCATAGATAAAACCAAACTCTGTAAATTTAACAATTTCAAACCATCATACACTCAGCATGGAAAACAGTTTCTTTAGGCTCTGACAATGAATAAAACAGTGAAAAACGGAACGCTTTGAATCAACACTCTCCACTGTAAATTTTTTTTCTTCAGTAAACAATTGCTTGTTTTCAGGGGCTTACAAGGTGCTAAAGTAGAACTTAAAATTTATTAACAAAGGCAAATTCAATATTAAACCTCTGTGAGGGGAGAAAACCTGAAATAAATATAATATTCTCTAGGGGAGAGAAAACCTAAAGAGAACTAAACTTTACCAGTACTATTAACGCAAACGAGTACAGAATCAGCCCACCTGTCTTTTTTGGGGACCAGGAAGTATGGGTTTAAAAACCCACGCTCCACATCGGCTGGAGGTCCCGGCTCGACTGCTCCTTTTCTCAAAAGGACTTCGATCTCCTCTTGCTGGGAACTATACCCAGACCCTCTGACTGCTTCCTGATCATGGAGACCTTTGACGCAAAATCTCCACGGCGACGCCAAAGAGGCCATCTGGAGAGACAGGCGCGTCCAGGAGCCGAAATCGGTCCTTGAGACGCATTAAAACCTGCTCTGACCAAAGATGGCGTTCATGGATAGCTGATCTTGATGTTCAGCACAGCTGATCTTGTAGCACGAGGCGGCAAATCAGAGGCTGAGAGCAAGTCTCTGCGAGACTGCTGGTCGCCACCACCTTGGTGCATGTCACGGAGGACCCTGGCCTAAAAAGACCTGTAAGGTCGCCATAGCATGCAATGATGCAGCAGCTTAACCCGCAGCTGAATTAGCTCTCACCATCAGTGCTGATGAAAACCTCCCAGCTTTGGCGGAAACACTCGAATGAGAACGCCAAGCGGCAGCGCTGTCGGGGTAAGCAACGCGACAGCCTGCTCCACTCTGGGAAATCAAAGAGTACCCCCTAGCTGCTGCATTAACCAGGGTGGTGAAGAGGGAGGAGCTCAATCCCCTGGCAGGCAGGGGAGCCCGCCAGAATTATTGAGCTCCTCTTGCATCTCGGGGGAAAAAAGGTACTGATGGTATGCGGGGAACGTGTCCCGGCACCTGCACAGCCACCAATTATCCAGCCGCGACAGCACTGAATCGGGGGGAGGGCACACCTCCAACCGATCGAGGCTGCAGCTTGCAAGATCACCGTGAACGCCTCCGGCTCCAGCTCAGCTCCAATCCAGGAGAAGACAGCTGAACTGGAAGAACTGAAAGCCGAGCCTCTTTCGATGCTGCGTGGGAGAGCAGATCGTCTACAGGACCATACGAGGTACCGGGCAACGCCAAAGCACTTTCAGCTTCACCCGCAGACCAGACGGGAAGCACGCTCGGTGTTTGGGGATGACGCGAGGGATCACCTGACGCCGCTCTACCCAAAACTTCCGCGTGCGACTCAGCAGAGCGTTGCAGTGCACGAGAGCCGCGTGTGCTGGAAACAAGACACTCCGCATATTCTCTCGTGACCGTCTTTTCGACGAGAAAACTACCACAGCCAGGTAGGTCATCGTGTCGTCAAGATGACATTATTAGTACTAAAACGGCGAAAATACTGGACAGGCTTATGCCAAAGGATCAGAGGTGCTGCAGTACAGTAGCTTGCTAACTGGGATAGCAGATGACTACACCTGAATGCCGAGGTAAGCAACCTTCTAATCACTTTTAGCTCGTGTCAAAGTATGGAGAAGAGAGTCACACTCAGTCCGCTCTGAAGGAAAATCGCATACTGAAGCGTGGGTCGCGCTCTGTCTTATACCCGGCTCAATCACTCACTCACGCCTGCAAATCAATTTGCCCGTTAAAGTGTTCGGTCCGTTCTCCCATGGAGATCAGCTCCCATTCAGTCGGTCTTATCCCGACTAATGTCTCCGGGACCAACTGAAAGGGAACCAATAATTTCTAAATGAGGAAACAGCCGGGTGAAGCGTGAGGAAAGCAGGTCATGTGAAGAGAATCCTGGAAGGACCAGCAGAGAGTGCTGTTGAGAAATTACCAGCCAAAAGTGGAAGGGGGAGCAAGAAAGCAGAAGAAGAAATGAAAGTGACAAGATAAAAGCATGAGAAACCAGGGATCCTAACATTTGTACAAATTATTTCACACAGTGCCATCTTTGCCCACATTAAAATGTGCTGCTCATGGTGTTTCCACCTGATATTTTAACTTCTCTTTGTTAAAAGTTCTTCTCTTTGTTCAACTCTACACTTTCATATTTGAATAAAACAAAACACATCCCATCTTTGTGAAAATCAGTTGAGATCGGCATGTTTGATAAGCTTCCTTGTCTATTGAATAAACTTCACTTTGATAGGTCATGGTGAACAGTATCTCATTATCATTCACTGTCCAGGAAAAGTTACCAGCAGGGTTCGAATTAACACCTGCAACCTGCCATATGCAGGTTACAAATCATTTTGGCAGGTATTGATAAAAACTTACCTGCCAGTTTCAGATACCTATTGGCAGCAGCGTTGCAGAAACGGTACATTTTTTTTGCGGGTCCAATTCATGATGCCAAGAAGAGCTCGAAAATACAAAAAAAAAAAAAACCCCAGGAAATATTGGATGAGCAAAGAGGACTAGCCCGGACGGCAAAATAACCTAAATGGTGCCGTGGTTAGGAGGACAGACTCTTAACCAGACAGGATCAGGAAGAAGAAGAAGGCAGAATATGAAAATGAATTATGGGAAGGGTTGCTAGTATTAAAATGATGGTCATGCCCAGAATTAATTATCTGTTATCAATGATTCCTAACCAGCCGTCCTGGGATTGGTTCAAATCATTGGACTCTCATTTCTCCAGATTTCTATGGAAAGGCAAACCTCCACGCATCAGCTCAGGAAATCCAAAGAATGCGGTGGCCTGGAGCTGCCAAACGTATAGCACTATTTTCTCGGCCACAGAGTGATGCACGTGCACCAATGGATTAGTTCTAATTTGACAGAACTCACCTGGCTCAACATTGAACAGACATTTTGCAAAGAAATTAAGATAGCAGATTTACCGTTTATAAGCTCTAAGATTAAACATCACAACTGCTTTCAGAATATCAGCATACGTACTTCACTGACAGCCTGGTGGGAATTTATTAAGATAATGGGCTCACCGCTTGCTCCTTTCCAGCACACACCAATTTGGAACAACCCAGACTTCTTACTAAACAAAAGGGCAGTATACTTCCGAAATTGGCACAATAATGGAATAACACATCTTAGACATAATTGTCAACAACAAAATAATTTCATTTGAAGACTTGTGTCTTAAATACGGATTACAGATTAACAAATTTTTAGAATATCAACAGCTCGAATCTATCATTCTTTCAACAGGCAAAAAGCACATGACTCTGCAGCTACCCACAGTAATTGAAAAATTTATTGGGTTGACAACCCCGAGGTTATGTTGGGGGCAACCCTCCAAGATGGTAAGGGTTAAACAAACTCAAATGCACACACACACAAGATGGAGTCAACACTCGTTTAATAAATAAATAAAACAAACCAAACACAAACACCCGTGGTAAGGGCAAAACCTTACATAAAATATACTGATGTAAAAACTAAAACTGACTCAAAACAAAACAAGAAAAACATTAACTCAAAAGACAATCAACGATTGCTTACCAGCAGGCTGCTGGGGAACTTTTACAAAATAAAACTCCAAACTGAACATACAACACAGAAGCACAGAGCTTACCAGACATGAATCACAATGGATAATATTAAATAATGAACCCGCACCAGGAAGGGGGAGCAGGGGCCTTATGAAGGCAGCGGGCAAACGAGGGAACAATTAACCAGACATGAGGAACAGGTGGGGCACATGAGGGCAATTAACAAAGACACAGGATGAAAACACACACAGGGGAAGAGGCCAGAATAAAAGGTACAAGAGGGTGGAGACACAGACAAAGAGGAAGAGCAGGCAGGAAGGGGCAGGAACAAAAGAGAGTTTACAAAATAAAAGACTGGGAAAAATAACAAAATAAAAGTAACCGGGGAAAGAACCTAACAGGTTACTATCCAAAATCTATAAATTACTGTTAAAAACAGACAATATTGTATGTCTCCCCACTAGTAAATGGAATGAAGAGTTATCTGTAAATGAAAATCAATCATTCTGAAATCGGATATGCTTAACCTCTTAAGCCCGAGAGTCCCCGGTACCGGGGACTTGCCCCCTTGTGCGTTACATTTTCACTCATAGCTCACGAACCCTGAGAATAACCCACACATATTAAATACTGTTGTGTTCAGCGGAAACTCCTCTAAAAACGTATCTAATTCAATTTCATATCCGTTAACCACAGCTCGAACGCCATGCAAATAAACAACAACATGTCCGGAGTATAATTCATGACCACGTTTTTGTTTATGTGCGATATGTATCCACAATATAAACGGAAACACCAAAACCATGGCATCAAATGAAAGCTAACAACCAGCTGAATCCAGCGATATGCAACTCATTTACATTGCATGAAGTATTTCAGAGCAGGGAGCGAAAGTTCCACGAAAAAACGCCAGCGAAAACCAAGCAAGCATGTAAATCTTGTCTTACCTTTGCCGTTTTTTCAACAAAGTTATTTCCATAGCGATAAAAGTCCGTTTGTTGTTATGTCCGGTCGATAGCTTCGCGGAAACGCCATTTTGGATTATTTCTGTAGCTCTGTGGCGTCATTACGTCACCAAATATGGAATGACTCCCCGTGCGTAAGAGGTGGTCTCTCCACGCTGCGCGTCGTGTGATTCGTCGGCGATCCCGTCAGTCTCAAAATGGTTGAGCTGATTGGTTTCCATAGAATCAGAGCTTTCCATCGATATATAGATCTCCCGGATTGGACAGATGGTCGGGGGGTAGGGACACGCAGAAGCTCGACGTCGAAAGCGTTTGTGAATGAAAGGTTCCCAAAAGCGCAGCAAGATGGCGTAAATGAGCTTCTACCCCCCTTTTACAGCGTTTCTTTAGGAGTTTTTTTTGCTGAAATCATGTCCCATAAGCAAGAAAAGAAGACTATGAACGTAGCTGAAGCTTTGGACAAGATTTTTTCCATATTTCAATTATTGTGCCAAATTGTGCCAAACTGTGCCAACATGGATTACGCCTGAACTTTGTTCAATCAAAACCTTTACAGAATATTAGTTTCTTGTAGTATAAACACCAAACTTGCTACAGATGTTCTTGACATGTAGTGGTTACAATTGATTGTGTTTATTTGCTTCGTTATAAGTAAAATAAGGAGATATTGGAGGAAACATGTGTTTTTTTTTTTTAGGCGGAGTTCATTTTTTGGCCATTCCAACATCAATTACTCTTACCCAGTGTTCTTGACTGTCAAATTAACTCATCCACACCACTCCCCAAGAACCTATCTTCATTTTGATACCAAGATTTGCAGTTTAGGCCTTGTAAAGCTGAGAAATGCCTTAAAAAGTAAAAGTATAGGATTTTCGGAAAATAGGCCTCA